>SJYC01063033.1:0-67747 GCA_006408675.1 Madoqua kirkii
GCATAAAGGGTAATGGGTGCTTATAAAGCATCATTATCATGAGAGCCAAAAGGAGTTCAATCCAATTTCACTGGCAGAAACCTTTGTTCAAAAGAAACCTCGCATAAAAGTCAGAGACATAAAACCAATCAAAGAAAGTGGATTTGCATGAATGGGGGAAAAACTTACCTACTTTCCCACCCTCTCGCTCCCAACAAAAGCCCCCAGCACACCCCTCTGCAGACCTCCCAGGACTCAGTAGAATATGGGGGGGGGGGGTTGTTTTAATCCTGAAAGTAACACATGCCTATGATTTTAAAATCCAAACATACAAAGAAGTGTATAATAAAAGGCAAGAGTCCCCCATCTACTATATCCTACACGTTCCTACCTTCAAGTCATTTCTCCCCGGAAGAAATAACTTTTCACTCTTTAGCTATTTCTGCTTTAAATTCTGATTTTTCAGAAGTTTTCTTTACACTGCTAAATGATATGCCTGCAGTTCTAGTTCTTGTTTTATTAACTTCAGAAACCTTTTTCCTGTTTTCTGCTGTGACAACAGAGAACTTAGCTCACCCTGCCACCCTCACATACCAATATAATTGCAGTACTATTTGAATTTAACTTTTATTTTTATCAAAGTAACACATATGTAGTTAGTTTAAAATTCCAGCCAGGGACAAGGGTTTATCATGAGAAACAGAAGCCCTGTCCTGCAATCACTATGTAAAGCTGTACGGAGATTCTACAAAAGACTAAAAATAGAATTGCTGTATAATTCAGCAATCACACTCTTGGGTATACATCTGAAGAAAACAAAACGTTAATTTGAAAGTATACATGCATGCCAATGTTCATAGCAGCATTATTTATAAGATCCAAGATACGGAAACAACCTAAGTGCCCATCAACAGATGAATGTATAAAGAAGATATGGCTTATATACACAAAGGAATAGGAATACTGCCCAGCCATAAAAAAGAAAGAAGACATTTTGCCATGGCTAGAACTAGAGGGTACTGCTGCTCCTAAGTCACTTCAGTTGTGTCCGACTCTGTGTGACCCCATAGATGGCAGCCCACCAGGCTCCCCCGTCCCTGGGATTCTCCAGGCAAGAACACTGGAGTGGGTTGCCATTTCCTTCTCCAATGCATGAAAGTGGAAAGTGAAAGGGAAGTCGTTCAGTCGTGTCTGGCCCTCAGCGACCCCATGGACTGCAGCCTTCCAGGCTCCTCCATCCATGGGATTTTCCAGGTAAGAGTACTGGAGTGGGGTGCCGTTGCCTTCTCCAAGAGGGTACTATGCTTAGTGAAATAAGCCAGACAGAGAAAGACAAATACTGTGTGTTATCATCTATAGGCAGAACCTAAAAACTAAAATAAATGACTGAATATAACAACACAGAAATCAACTTACAGATATAGAGAACAAACCAGTGGTTGCCAATGGGGAGAAGAAAGGGGTAAGGGCATAATAAACAGAGAGGATTAAGAGTTTTTCTATACAAACTACTATGTATAAAATAAGAAAGCTACAAGGATATATTGTACAGCACAAGGAAGGAATATAGTCAATATTTTATAAGAAATATAAGTGGAGTGTAATCTATACAACTTTTGAATCACTATGTTGTTCACCTGAAACTATATTATTAATCAACTAGACCTCAATTTTTAAAAATGCCTTCTTGTAAAAAAAAAATAAGCTACAAGGATATATTGTACAGCACAAGGACTTAAGCAATATTTCATAAAATTTTTAAATGGGGTATAATCTAAAATTGTTTGAATCACTGTGTTATATACCTGAAATCAGTATATGATTATAAATCAACTATACCTCAATAGAAAAAAAAATACCTACAAAAAATGAAATTGATCCATATTATTTAAAAACAGGGAAAAAAACAGAAGTCCCGCTCCATCTCTCCCTTGCTTCTCATTCTATCTATCCTCCTGCCCACTAAGTTAAATTGACTTGTGAGAATAAAAAACTTCTCTGGTTCCCCTTCTTGTTCTTTTTCTGTAGCATTTGTCACTTTTGCTAGCAAACAATTTAACTTACTCATTATGTCTTCTGTTTGTCTTGTCTGCTAAATTGTAAGCTTGGGCAAAGTCTTTACCCTGGCTCCTGTTTCACTGATGTATCCCAAATGTGTGTGATAATGTCTGACAACAAATTTGAATTAAACAAAATCCTCTGTAAGGGGAAGAGAAAGAAGCAGAGTTTCTGTGCGATAGTATTAGAAGCAATCATTTTACATCTGCTTTCTTCTTTGAGAAGGAATAAACATAAATGAAAATATATTTTATAGATTTTAACAAAGTTATTCTGGATAGTGGGGGAGGTGCTAAGTAGACAAAGACCTCAATTCAGACCCACTTACTGGCCACGCATGTAGCCACAGTGTTCATTGGACAAGTTGATCCAATTGCCTTGGAGAGAAAGTAGCTATTTGCTGAGGTTGGTAGAGCCTGGGTAGGAAATAAATGTCAGAGAAGTGGTCTTTGCCCTCCCAGTTCTCCCAAGGAGCGCTCGTGCTATAGAAGGGGTGCTTCCTCCAGAAATAACAGCCACCACGGGCCCCAGAGCCAGAGGCCATTAGATCACGGGTTGAGCACTGGACGCTGGCAGGAAAGAGAGAATACTGTCCTGAGCCAACACACTCAGCACTAGGAGTCCCGTCCCAAAGCCCATCAGACCCAGGAAGCCTTTCTTGAACCACCTCGTGCCAACACAGGGCTTTATACACACCTCTCTCACGGTTGTTATCATGCCATGCTTGGCCCGGTAGACTCTACAGAGCTTTCAGAATTTCGGAACACTGGCTAGGTCACAGGGCAGGTTCCAGTGACTGCACGCTGCCATGCTCTTCCGAGTTCTGCCAGCCAGTTCACAGCTCCCTGCCTCCGCATCATCTAGTCTTCCTTCCACGCCCCCTGATATGGCCCTGTATGTATAGCTTCCTCCCCTAACAAATCTCACCCTCTCTTCACCAAGGCCACAGCATCCCAGCTCCTGTTTTCTCTGGGGTCCAACCCACGTGGCGGTGGTTTAGGTGCTAAGTCATGTCCGACTCTTTTGTGACTCTGTGGACTGTAGTCTGCCAGGCTCCTCTGTTCATGGGATTTCCTAGACAAGAATACTGGAGTGGGTTGCCATTTCCTTCTTCAGGGGATCTTCCTGACCCAAGGATCAGACCAATGTCACCTGCATTGACAGGGGGATTCATTACCATTTGAGCCAACTGGGAAACCCTTTAGTCATGGTAAGGTGCCCCTACTATGAGCACCTTATACTCGCCCTACAAAACACTCATGCTTTCTAAAATGTAGTTATCTGTTTTCTTATTAGACCATAAGTTCCTTGAGGGCAAGAACTTGTTTTCTCAGATGCACTCTTAGTGTTCAGAATGGTACCTAGAACATAGTAGATGCTCAGTTACTGTTTGCACAGGAGATGGACTGAGTTACAAGAAAGGGCATGGCTCCATTCAGTTCCCCAGCCTTGAGCCTCAGCAAGGAGAAGCATGGTTCCAGTTACAAAGGACTTACCATCTTGATTTTGGGAAACCCAGCTTAGGCACACAGTGAGCAAATGTCAGGTGCCCTGGTGACATATCCAGGCAATGAGGGTTTTGGGAAATCTCAGAGGAGGGAGGGAGAGATCCCAGGGTCTGGTGACTGAAGTCTTGCCCTGGCCCAAGGGATGGAGGTGGTTTTGGAAAGATGTGGCATTTGACACTTAGAAGAGGAGGTCAGGCAGGGTTGGACAAACGGGCTGCTGGAAGTTAAGGAAGGGGAAGGTACATGTGAAAGAGCAGACCACTCTGGCTGATTTGAACTCTGCAGAGAAACAAGACTGGAGCCAGAGAGTGAAGAGCCCTGAAAGAGAGGCAGTGGGGGTTCAACGAGGGATCCAGAACAGGGAGGGACACAAGGAAAGCAATGTACCAGAACAGGTCATCTGGGAGCATCCTGGAGACGGATGAGAAGGGAGGGGCTGAAGCAGGAAGAGCAGGGAGGAAACTATTATGCTAGACCAGGTGGCCATGGGTCACTGCCCAGGAATAAGGGCAAAGGGACAGATTCAAGAAACATTTTAAATGAAGCCATTATTGGCTACTGCTTCTGGCTGAATACATGAGATGAGGAAGGGAGGGGAGACAAAGAAGATGCAAGACATCCGTCCATCTCTGTGGCTGGGATGCGCCACAGTCGGAAATTCACAAAGGCGGATTAGGTAACTCTATACATGCCAGATGTAAAGGATAGGAGAAGCTTCAGTGATTTTTTAGGACAAAGGAGATAGTACAAGCCTATAGGACTACAGTCACTCAACCATGTCGACTCTGTGCAACCTCATGGACCGTAGCCCACCAGGCTCTTTGGTCCATGGAACTCTCTAGGCAAGAGTACTGGAGTGGGTTGCCATTCCCTTCTCCAGGGGATCTTCCTGATCCAGGGATCAAACCTGGGTCTCCCACATTGCAGGCAGATTCTTTACCATCTGAGCCACCAAGGAAGAGGTCTCTCTATAAAAGTATAGTTGATGCCATAAGAATGGGTCACTTTACCTTGGAAGAGGAAATATAGAGAGCTATGAAAAAGGGAGTGTCTGTCAGCCTTGGGCAAGATGGTACAATTAAAGTAGAAGATAATGTCATCTACTAACTGTCATCTACTAACTAAGCACAAGGATAGCCTTGTGCTTAGTCACTCAGTCATGTCTGATTCTTGGCAACCCCATGGATTTTGGCCCTCCAGGCTCTTCAGTCCATGGCGATCTGCAGGCAAGAATGCTGGAGTGGGTTGCCATGCCCTCTTCCAGGAGATCTTCTCAACCCAAGGATCAAACCTAGGTCTCCTGCATTGTAGGTGGATTTTTTACTGTCTGAGCCACCCGGGGAAGCCCCAAAATTCTGGAGTGGGTAGCTTATCCTTTCTCCTGGGGATCTTCCTGAACCAGGAATTGAATCAGGGTCTTCTGCATTGCAGGTGGATTCTTTACCAGCTGAGCTACTCGGGATAGCCTTGGGCAAGTTAATTAACCTCTCAAAGCCTGGGTTCCATATATGTGAAGTGGGGATAATAGTAACTAAGCAGCAAATACAATGACCTCTGGAAAGAGCCAAGTTTGGCTCCTAATATGTAGCAGGCGTTCAGCAAGGGCAGTTCATGATAAGGAGTCAGAGCAAGAGGAAGAGAAGGAAGGCAGGAATCCCAGTGGGACCTTCAAGAAAAAAAGAAAGAGAGGAAGGCAGATGGAGACCCCAGACTCTGAAGCATCAGAGAAGCCCAAGGAGGCAAAGTTCTCCAGAGGACAGATGAACAATGTCAAGTATTATAGCAAGTTCAAGAGCAACTGGAGTGTCAGGAATTACATTCCTGAATCTTCAGAATGTGATCTGGAGGATCACAAAAGAAGTCAGTCAACAGAATAGAAAAAAAAAAAATTTCAAGAGAAGAAATCCATACGAAGACAACCCTGTCACTCAGAATGTTTGAGCTGCAAAAAGATAATTTTACTAACATAATTTGATCAAGAAAACATTAAATTAATATAACAAGAAATTTGAAGTATGGGAGCACCAGGATTAGCTCAGAGGTCCAGCAAAGTCCCTAAGAACCCCGGCTTTGTCCATCTGTCTCAACAACATCCTAAGCATGCTGCCTCAGCCCCAAACATCATGTTCTTATATATAAACATCCATGGCAAGAAAGAGGGGAGAGAGCCTACTTCCTTTTCCCAGAGAAATAAATGTGCAAAAAATATTTCCCATAAGCCTCCTACCAGAAGTCCCCTTATGTCTCATTGGCCAGCCTGAGTCATACAGCCACTTCTAGCTGCGAGGGAAGCCAGGAAAGTTTCTGGCATTTTCAGATTCTATAGGAGGAGGGAGGCTGGCAGAAGAGGTAGAAAACCATGAGGAACTTGGGTCTGTGACCAACATGCCTGCCACACTACTAATTTTTAAAATCTGGAAATCATAAATAGAGGGATGCTGAAGATAAGAGGAAGGCAAAAGGAGTGGAATCATAACGGAGACAGGAAAGGACCAGGTTTGAGAGAGGAGAAAGCTCGTGTCCTCTGCTATAGGCAAGAAGAATATAGGTGGGCATAGAAACAGATTCTGAAGAGGAAAACCAATACAGCCGCATTGGTGAAGACACCAGAAAATGAAGAAGGAACACAAAGAGATTCTACCCTCTAGATGAGCAAAAATTACAACGATTATGAAGCAGGCAGAATAGCTGTGGAGTAACAAGAACACTTCTATATTATGTTCTATCTAATTGGAAAATAATTGAGGGTGATCCCATATAATTCCAGCAAACCCACCCCTAGATGTATACCTTGTGGGTGTGTCTTCAGTTATGAACAGGAGCATTTATAACAGCCCTGGCTATGAAATTCAAAAAAACTGAAAACAACCCAACTATCTTTAGGCCGGAAAATGAATAATCAAGTCACAATCTATTCCTACAATGGGATACTATCTAGTAGTAACAGCATGCACGAATTTTAGAAAAATAGTGTGGAATTAAAACGGCACATGGGAGAAGAATACACACAGTGTCGTTCCATTTATATAAAGTTTCAAAACATGCAAAAATGAAAACAATGTTACTTAGGTCTATAAACATAAGCTGAAAACTATTAGGAGAAAAAATATACATACAGAAAATTCCAGAAGGTGGGTTAGCTCCAGGGAAAAGAAGGGAACTGCGCACAGATTCCGTATGGGAAGGCAGCATTCTTATTCTTAAATCAAGTGGCATTCACTGTGCTCTTTTCCTTATGTGTGCATGCTAACTCACCTCAGTCGTGCCTGACTCTTTGCGACCCTGTGGACTGTAGCCTGCCGGGCTCCTCTGTCCATGGGATTCTCCAGGCAGGAACACTGGAGAGGGTTGTCATTTCCTTTTCCAGGGGAATCTTCTCCAACCAGGGATCAAACCCATATCTCTCTGTCTCCTGCACTGGCAGGTGAGTTCTTTACCCCTCGCACCTCCTGGGAAGCCCCTTATTCTTTATACTTTATACATACTCCAGAAATATTCTTTTAGTGCCCGCTGACTAATTAAAGCAATCTAAAGATGAAAAAGAAGAGAGAATCAGGGGGAAACGAAGGCATGCATGCCAGCCCACAGCAAGGGCAGAAGTCCCTCCCACCACGTTACCATTTAGAACACGCAGAGCTCAGACAACTGGGTTTGTTACCACTCAAGTCTGACAAGTTCTGTCTGGTGTCAGCTGGAATGGGGAAAGCCCCACATTTAAGAAGCAATGGGATTGAGGACAGGGGTTGGATGGGAAAAGAGCCAACGGGTTCAGATGTTTTTCCTTGAGGAACTAGGGGTGAAAATAGAAATAAGAATTGCTCCCCATGTGGAGGACCGGCTCTGTGCTAGGCCCTGGAGTTTTCTATGGATCTCATTGAGGCCTCCAAGAGGCTTGTACAGAGGAGTTACTAGTTCCATCCCATCCAAGAGGAACAGAGGTTTAACTAAGCTATTACATGCTCAGGACACACAGGGAGTCCGTGAGAAAGCCAGACAATGAACAAACCCCTCCAGATCTGTGAACTAATCCCTCCAGATCTATGAACTAACCCCTCCAGATCTGGGCCGCCTCCAACCTCAGCTCACACTACACAGACCATCCATCCATCCCTCCTCTCAGCTAGTCTTTCTTTGTGGAGCTTTGCACATCCTGTCCCCTCTCCCAGAAACACCTTCCCACATCTTTCCCTAGGAGAGTCCTTCCCACCTTTGGGTCTCAGCTTTAACGACACTGCTCAGAAGCCCTCCTAGGCCACCCACTCCAGATGGGCCCTCGTTCTCTCCTCCCCTGGACTCTGTGCTTGGCCTCCTTGCACTTCACCTGTTCACATCTGTATTGCTTTGCTTGTTTACTGTCACTCCCAAAGCCTAGAAGATGGGCTTCTTTCTGAAGATGTGCTTCTTATTTACCATAGTATTTCCAGTGCCTAGCCCTAGGCCTGGTATGCGGCAGGGACTTAATAAACGCCTATTGAATGAATAAAAAGCTAGACCAGGGTGATGAAAGGAGCCCATGAGAGAAGACATGGAGACAGACTCACATGGGTGGTTCCGTCCGTCCTCTGTGCCCAGGAGGGCATTTGGGGAATCCCCTTTGCCTTCAGACTGGTACCTGGGCAGCCCTGAGTTTCCAGGAACAAAGGAAGGAGGACCTTCCAGATGGCTGGGTTGTTGGCAGCCTGGGCACAATTATGCCCAGTGGGGACCCTCCCTTCCTCTATCTGTTTCTAATGAGATCTTTCCCAGTTGTGGCCTTGGGTTCTTGGCATCCACCATTCCGGAAAGATATGCTGAAATTGGAAGATGTTCAGAGATGAAATATCTGAAACAATGCAGGAACAGAGGAAATGGACTGATTATAACATGAAAAGACCCACATTCTGGGCTTTGCCAAACTAAGCGGAACAGGATCGCTGCCTGTGAGACTCTAAGAGCGTGAAGCCCTAGGAGGGAGAAGAAAGGATGCCGGTGACATGAGAGAGTGTGGTTATGTGAAATGGAATCAAAGGAATCCCTGGGGATTTTAGGCTCAGTGGCAGGAACCTTTCCTCCCAGTGAAAGCTCTGCAGTTGGGCAGTATTTTCTCAATGAAAGGCATGGGGTGCCACCCAAACAGCCTAAGCCCATCTTACGCCAAGCCGAGGGCCTCTGCAAGCACGACAGCCTGATTATAGAAGGCTGCGGCCAGGTGTCAGAGGGGCAAGAGGCCATCGATGGCCGTGTGGAGTCCTGGTTACTTGCACAGGCTCTGTGGTCAGAGACTGGATTCCAGCCCCAGTGTCCTGGCTGGTGGGGTCCAGTGGAGAGCGCGTTGGATGAGGAGTCAGGAAGCCCCGCTTTGAGTCCCAGCTCCGTGTCTTACCAGCTGCTTGACTTCTGACAGCTCAGAGTCCTTCTCTGGACCTCAGGCTCTTCATCATTTAAAAGAGGAGGGTGAGCCTCATGACCCTAAGGGCTCGCCTGGGCCTGACACCTGAGATATGTAAATTCTCCTGTCTTACAGCTGCTCAAATATGTCTAGATTTTTCTCCCTCATAAGAGTCTTTTTACATACAACACAGCAGGAAATTTGAATCCTCCAGACATTTCTGTGAGATTGAAGTCACTGTCAGAAGAATCTTCCCAATACCATGAGAAGGGATTCCCTCAGGGGTACCTCCTCAAGGGCCCTGTGGTCGGGCAGAAAGAGAAAGCTGGAAGGACCAGGCAGAAGTGTTCCATTCCCTCGTGACCCCAGTTCTGCACCCAGATCCCTAGCTGGATAGAATCCAGATCCTGGGAGTGGGGGGTGGGGGGACCCCTCACCTCGGGGAAGCTCTTGCCTTGTGCCCAGGACAGGTTCCAAAAGACCAACTGGCTTCCACAGTGCTTCAGACAGGCCCAGGATGGCTGGGCACTGCCGGAGGCTCAGCACTCTGCAGGAGAAACACAGAGCCAGCATCCCAGAGCAGCAGCAGCCTCCCATTGTTGAGGCCTCATTCAGCCTGAGCTGAGGGCCTTCTGTCCATCATCTGGCTCCGTCCTCACAGCTGCCCAGCGAGGAAGTGGTACCTTTATGCAGCCATTTTCCTGATTGGCCAGCAGCTTGCCCAAGGTGACACAGCTCGTGAACAGTCCAGATTCCAACCCATCTGTCCTCTTTCCAGAGTCTCCACTCCCTTAGTGGGACTCAGAGGCTAAAAGCCAGCCTGTTCGAGAATCCCGCCCCTGCCAGCCTGCGATCCCATTAGCCACACTGGGAATTAAAGCATCTCCCCAACGTCTCAGAGGAGACATGATAATATGATGAAATGGAAATGTCAGCTGTTCCAACAGGCCGTCAGCAAATGGGACATAGGTTGTCGGAAGGAGAGGGCTCTTAGAGACCCACAGGGTGGCTCCAGCCAGTGCTCCTAAAGGAAAGAAGCCGAGCCCAGTGGAGAGACGGAGTGACCACTGTACGTTCGTCCCAGGATGGGACTCAGTCCAGTAGTCCAGAAGAAGGGGGAATGCACCAGGGCGGAAGGTTTGCAGACGCCTCCAAATGCGGTTCCAGCTGAATGGGAGGGCTGCAGCTGGAGCCCTGCTCCCAGGATCTAAATCAGGCCATACAGGCTCCTGGGCTCCCAGGCACCAGGCTGCTTGGGGAAGCAGGGAAATTCCTCTAAAATGAGCCATCTACCCACCCCCATGCTCACTGAGTTTCCTGGCAGAGAGGGAGCCCCACAGCAAGTGGAGGGGGCTGTGTTTTAAAATAAGCAGGGAAGCCTGCAGAGAGGATGAGCTTGTCAGTTAGAAGCCTGCAGTTCCGAGGCTCCTGTTGAAGAGACAGGAAGGCCTGAAGGAAACATCTTTCCAAAGAAGGAAGGTGAGCTTGGAGGTTCCAGTCAGGGGCTGGCCACACCCAGCAGGGGGAGGCTGCCCCAACCCACTCTCCATGCTCCAGAGATGATAATATAAAAATAACACGTATTAACAAGTACCATTTCCAGGCTAGACACTGGGCACAAAACAGACAAAAAGCCCTGCCCTCATGGGCCGTATTTTCTAAGTGAAGTGAAAGTGAAGCTATTAGTCACTCTTTGCAACCCCATGGGCTGTAGCCTGACAGGCCCCTCAGTCCATGGGGTTTTCCAGGCAAGAATACTAAAGTGGGTTGCCATTCCCTTCTCCAGGGCATCTTCCCAACCCAGGGACTGAACCCAGGTCTCCTGCACTGCAGGCAGATTCTTTACCATCTAAGCCACTGCTGCTGCTGCTGGTAAGTTGCTTCAGTCGTGTCCGACTCTGTGCGAACCCATAGATGGCAGCCCACCAGGCTCCCCCGTCCCTGGAATTCTCCAGGCAAGAACACTGGAGTGGGTTGCCATTTCCCTCTCCAGTGCATGAAAGTGAAAATTGAAAGTGAAGTCGCTCAGTCATACCCAACTCTTAGTGACCCCATGAATTGCAGCCCACCAGGCTCCTCCATCCATGGGATTTTCCAGGCAAGAGTACTGGAGTGGGGTGCCATTGCCTTCTCCACTAAGCCACTAGGGAAGCCCATATATTCTAATGAGAGTGACAAACAGTAAACAATGCAAATGCACAGTGTGCTGGGTGATAAATGCAGACAAGGGGTATAAAGGAGGGAAGGGAGATGAGGAATGCCAGCGCGGGTGAGGGGAGGCAGTTTGGGATTTCAGACAGCTTAGCCAAAGGCCTCACTAAGGAAGTGACACTTGAGCAAAGACCTAAGGGAGGCGAGGGCGTGAGCCCTGTGGGGATCTGAGGAGGAATATTCTAGTGAAAAAGAAGCAGCAAGTGCAAAGGCCCTAGGACAGAAGTAACTTGGCATGTTCAAGGCATATCAAAGAGGCCAGTGTGGTTCAAACAGAGTGAGGGACATGTGGAGAGGTTAAGGGAAGGTTAGATCATGTAGGGGCTGGAAGACCAGTACAAGGACTGTGGCTTTGAGGGAGCCCCTGAGTCTTGTGAGCAGAGGAGGGACAAGATCTGCCACATTTTAACAGAATTACTCTTGCCGCGATGTTAAGAATAGACCAAAGGGGAACTAGTAAACCCAGCTGTTATTATTATTACCAGCAGTAGCATCAACAACAACCACCACAATAGTAACACCACTTATTGAACATCACCTGTGTCTGGCCCAGTACCACCATTTTATTTTCATTGTGTCTGACTCTTTGTGAACCCATGGACTATACAGTCCATGGAATTCTCCAGGCCAGAATACTGGAGTGGGTAGCCCTTGCCTTCTCCAGGGGATCTTCCCAACCCAGGGATCAAACGCAGGTCTCCCATATTGCAAGCGGATTCTTTACCAGCTGAGGCACAAGGGAAGCCCTTATTTTCATTATCCAGCTTACATCTCATGACAGCCCTGTACAAAGAAAAGGCTTTAATCTTCCCATTTTCTATCTGAGGAGACTGGTTCAGCCAAAGTCAGAAAGTCAGACATATGTCCTCCCCAGACTGGCCCTGCTCACCTGTCCAACCCTGTCTCTCATACCCTCTACTTCTTAGCTACCCCCATCTCCAACCCTGCAGAGTTGTTCCCAGTTTCCCCAACTCCAGACACCCTTCCAGGCCTCTGAGCATCTTTCACATGCTCTTCCAGCTGCCTAGCACTCTCTTCTCCCTCTTCTGCTGCTCTTGCTAAGTCACTTCAGTCGTGTCCGAATCTGTGCGACCACAGAGACGGCAGCCCACCAGGCTCCCCCGTCCCTGGGATTCTCCAGGCAAGAGTACTGGAGTGGGGTGCCATTGCCTTCTCCCACTTCTAACTGCACTAATTCCAGCTCCTCCTCTGAGCGCCGACTCCAGCACTGCCTCCCTGATTACCCGCAGCACAGCCATTATACCCTCCTCCCCAGAAGCGCAGGTGTTGTAACAGCCTTGCAGCTGGCCTCTCAGGCAACAGGTGAGCTCAAGGCCAGGGGCCAGCACTCCTTTGCCTCCACAACCCCGACAATCCACCCTGCAACCACGTAGGCCTCAACTTCAAAAGCTGCAGACACTGCATTGGGTGATCCTAGGATAGTTCGGATTTCTCCTGGGCAATTTTATTCTAACTCACATTTCCTTCATAGCAGCTCACTTGCATGTACTCTTGACCTAGGGGAGATACAGGCATGATCTTGGGCTTTAGGAGAACAACACTCCTTACAGAGGAGGAGGCACACAAGGTAGAGGGAGCCCTGTGTGCTTTAGAATCAGCCAGACCCAAGTTCAAAGCCTGCTCTGCCTCTCCCCAGCTGTGTATCTGAGAGCACATCTAATCCGGGCCTTGCTATTGTACCTGTAAGCCATGGCAAATGATACTTTCTCAGATGGGTTGTGTGAGAGCTGGAAACAGTGTGATGCAGTGCCAGGTGTGGCCTCTGGTGATGAATAAATGACCCCTTGCCACCCCATCCCTAACTCAGGTCTGTCTTCAGAAGCCTCCTGTACATTAATGCTTGGTCACTGTACTCTTGGGAGGTCTCAAACTCTTTGGGACTTTCATAGTAATGAACTAGGAGTCCCCCTTCTGGCTGCAACTTGAGCTCTGAGGGGAGTATTTGGCCTCCTGGTGGCTTCCCTAGCCCTGATCCTTCATCTCAGAGCCCCTACCAGCCTTGGTCCCCAAGCTGGTCCTCACTGCCTGAGCACACCTACCTGTTCACCCCTCCCTCCCTCCCCATCAACTTTCCTGACTCTGTTCCTGCAAGGCCTTCCTACCTGGTCAGCCAAGCCAGCCACACTTCCAGCAGACCCTGGGAAATTAACAAGGAGAGGGCAGGAATCATTTGGGAAGTCAGAAAGAGGGATTCCACAGCAACAAAACTGGTCATAATAATGCTTGACACCAAAACTTAACAAAGAGCCAGCTCCTAGTCTTTGGAGGTATTATAACACATCAAGCTGAGAAGGACTTGAAAGTCCAAGCCCCTCACTTTACAAATGAGAGGCCTAGAGAGGATAACAGACAAGCTCAAAGTCACACAGCCAGTGAGAGGTGAAAGGAGTCTGACCAGGGCTGTGGACTTGCCTGGAGCCACATTCTCCCTGATGCACCAGGCTCCATCTGGTCAGGGACTGGCCTTAACCTGAAGCAGCTGACGGTGCAGAGTGTCCTGTTGAAGGCCCCCTGTTCTGTTCCCCTCAAAAGGCCCCAGAACATGATCCCCCAAAGCATGACTTTTGACATTTGTTTCTATAAGGCCATTTGTGCAGGCTTTGCTGTGGCGGCCACGTCCATTGATTAAGATCCCTTTCATGGTCTCCTGAGATTGTCCCATTCGTGGTCTCCTGAGATTATTCTTGATTTTCACCGACTGTCACTGTGTCAGTGGTCATACAGTGCTCAAAACCTACGTGACATGTACATTTAGGGTAGGAGGCTGGCATATATTTTGCTTCAACCTTCTGAGGTCAGCCCCATAGCATCACAGAACGGTAGGGTAGACATGGGGACCACATGGCTGAGACCCCTGGGAGCCCCACTGAGTGTGGGTGGTGGGGTTGGGGGGAGACCTGTCTCCTGAGATTATTCTTGATTTTCACCGACTGTCACTGTGTCAGTGGTCATACAGTGCTCAAAACCTACGTGACATGTACATTTAGGGTAGGAGGCTGGCATATATTTTGCTTCAACCTTCTGAGGTCAGCCCCATAGCATCACAGAACGGTAGGGTAGACATGGGGACCACATGGCTGAGACCCCTGGGAGCCCCACTGAGTGTGGGTGGTGGGGTGGGGGGGAGACCGGGGAAATGTATTACTAACAGACTCTTCATGGATCCAGCTTCCTGGCCATGTGAGGAACTCCTGAACTACAGCCCTTCACTCCATATGGAATCCCTTCCTCCACATCCTTACAGAAGAGCCTTCATTCAGAGACAGGGAGCTCACCATCTCACGAATCAGAAAGGTTCTAACAGGATGAGCGCAGGATACATCGAGCTGAAATCAGCCTTCCAGGTCCCAGTCAGCCTTCTGCAGTGACACAAGTCAAATGTTTCTCCCTCAGGGACAATAATCAGGCTCTCTCTGAACACATCTTTCAGATCTTTACCCCTTGCCCCAGAGACTCCCAGTGTCCACCCACCCAGACTAGTGAGAGTCTCCTCGTCCAGCACACGGGGCTCCAGGTGGGGGTCGCTGCCACTCCTCCTGTCTCCCAGGTCCCCACACACACATCTTGTGATACAGGAATGTCTAACCACCCATTCACACCTACAACGTGTCAGACATGGAATCAGAAGTGTAACCGCTGCCATAGAGGAGAGGCTTGTGGACACAGCTTGGGAAGGAACGACTGCGGCAACTGAGCGAGTAGCGCTGAGACATGTACATCACTGTAATGTGAAAAAGAGATCGCGAGTGGGAATTTGCCGTATGACTCAGGGAGCTCAACTTGGTGCTCCATGACAGCCTAGAGAAGTGAGATGGGGTCGGGGGTGGGAAGGAGGTTTAGGAGGGAGGGGACATATGTATACTTATGGCTGATTCACACTGTCGTATGGCAGAAACCACCACAACATTATAAAGCAGTTATCTTCTAATTTAAAAAAAAAATTTTTTTTTAATGCAACTGCTAGACAGGACCTTAGCACTCATCCAGCTCAACCCTCTCATTTTACCAGAGGGTTCTGAGACTCAGGGAGGGGAGTGCCCCGTTCTGGATCTCCCAGCGAGTTTAGCCCATATTAGCTCCCTTTGCCCAGCCAGAACATCCCCCAACACACCTCACAGAAGACGGGGGTGCTAACAGCATGGCTGAGTGGAAAGCCCTCTGGGGCCCCAGAAGCACTGCAGGACCCATCTCCAGAGGCTGACAACCCCATCTGCCAGGCCCCTGACCCTGGCTCCCGACTATCGCGGGGGCTCCTCTACCTGGACGTGTAGGAAGCCTGGGCCTCAGGGCCTGTCACCTGCTCACAGAATGTGGGGGGCATGGGGGTGGACGCCCACCCCCTTCCCCCCTCCAGGTTATTTATAAAGTGTTTTGGGATGAGTCAGGCACAGACCTGCCCAGCGCCAGCAGAGAGACGCTCCCCCGGAAACGCTATAAACATCCTGGGCTCTGGCATCCCACCCGGAACCTTAACAACTCCTCACAGGAAGGCTGGGGCTGGAAACTGGGGCCAGCGGGGATCTCTCACACGCCCCTGCTAGTGGTCTGAGCCCCCAGCAGGAACATGAACCCTGATAGGCTAGTCTTTCAGGGACAGATGGGGAACCCCAAGCTGGGGGGAAGAGGGCCTTGGCCAGGGACCCTCCTGGCACAGACCACATGCCCCTGTCCAGCCAGTGAGACGCCCTCTGCCCCTTCCCAAACCAGACTGACAGACAAGCCCAAGAAGACAGCTCCCACCCCCGCGCCCCCGGGCGCTAGCTGTCCCACCTTCGTTTCTGTGTGTTAGTCTCTCCACCTCCGCCAACAGACCGGCTATTTATAACTCTGGAAAGGGAGCCTGAGCCGCCAACCCTCTCCCTGCTTCCTGAGCCTGGCAGCACTCTAATTACTTCCTCACTTGGGTGCTGCCTGCCATGGGTACCCTGGCCAGGGCTGCCATAAATAACTGCCCCTGCCTTACACCCAGCTTCCCGCGAGGCTGGCCCAGGTACCCCCGCAGAGAGTGTGATCAGCCAGGGCCTGACCCCCGAGAATGCACAACCTTTATGACCCTGAGCTGAGGCCACAGGGGGGTCTTTGCAACCCACTCTCTTCCCTGTGGCCTCAGCCACAACCCTGGAGGGGCCACTTGTGTGTCTGGCACACTCTGAGGCAAAGGAGATGGCAACAGATGAATAAGCGCTGTCCGCCCTCAAGGGAGGCGAACACATAAACAACTCATTATGCAAGAGAGAGGAATGAAATAAGTGCTAAATTAAGATACAAGCTGTGCCCAGGGCCTCAGGCCCTCAATCTTTCTTCTGTACTTTATTTTTCTTATTATAAAAGCAATTCATATTCCTTAAAAAAAATTGTAATGGAGTTAGCAAAAGGAAATGTATAATACATTCATCATCCAGCCACCCAAGGACAGCTTTGCACACCTGAGGCCCAGAGTTTTTTACAACAGGACAAGTTGTGTCTCAGGGACCCTCAGCCTGGCACCAAGATAGTCACTGGAGCAATCAAAATTTACGAGAAACTAATGGAAAGATGTCAAAGCAAGAGCATACAGACAGTATGACATGTTTATATAAAAAAAAAATTTCAAAGTCTATATACATGCCTTGAAAACATTTGAAAGACACAAACCAAAGGGTTAACCATGGTCAGAGGGAAAGGAGTAAGATGGGGGTGAACAGAAAAAACTTTTTTTTTCTTCTGGAAATTATTTGAATTGTTATAATAAGGATATATTTTTCTTAAAAGATTTTTTTTATAATTTGAATTACTTAGAAACATCTTTAAATGCTCAATAAATAACTTCCAAATTCTCTATAGTGTTGTATCATTTCTGCATTTAGAATAATATAATCTTAAAGCCAAAGAGACATGCAGCTGCTATGAAAAGTTCAGCAGATTCTCAAAAGTTAAACGCAGAGTTACCATAAAACCCAGTGATTCTACTCGTAGGTATGTACTCAAAATAATGTAAAACAGGTATTCAAGAAAATACTTGCTCACAAATGTTCATGACAGTCCTATCCACAACAGCCAAAAGGTGGGAAGAATGCAAGCAGGTCATCAACGGACAAACTGTTCCATCCAGACAATGGAACATTGTTGCTGTTCAGCTGCTAGGTTGTATCCAGCTAGTTGCGACCCCATGGACTGCAGCACATCAGGCTTCCCTGTCCTTCACTATCTCGAAAAGTTTTCTCAAATTCATGTCCATGAGTCAGTGATGCTATCTAGCCGTCTCAATCTCTGTCGTCCCCTTCTCCTCCTGCCTTCTATCTTCACCAGCATCAGGGTCTTTTCCCAGTGAGTCGGCTCTTCGTTATCAGGTGGCCAGAGTACTGGAGCTTCAGCTTCAGCATCAGTCCTTCCAGTGAATATTCAGGGTTGATTTCCATTAGGATTGACTGGTATGATCTCCCTGCAGTCCAAAGGACTCTCAAGAGTCTTCTCTAGCACCACAATTCAAAAGCAACAATGGGATATTATTCAGCCATAAAAAAAGGGGTTAAGTACTGATTCACTCCTCAACTTTATGTTGTAATGTTAAAACGTTATGTTGGACCTGCCTGGTGGAGCAGTAGATGGTAATCTGCCTGCCAATGCAGGAGACACAGGTTTGATCCCTGGTCTGGGAGGATTCCACACGCCTCGGAGCAGCTAAGCCCGTGCACCACAACTATTGAGCCCAAGCTCTAGGGCCCGAGAACTACAAGTACTGAGCCCAGATGCTACACCTACTGAAGCCCGAACACCTAGAGCTGGTGCTCTGCAGCAAGAGAAACCACTGCAATGAGAAGACCACGCACCGCAGTGAAGGGTAGCCTCCACTCACCACAGCTAGAGAAAGCGCATGCAAAGCAAGGAAGACCCGGCAGAGCCGGAAACAAGACTGCTAAGTGAACGGGGCCAGACACTAAGGAATGGAACAACTAGAACGGGCAAATCCAGAGAATCAGAGCGCAGATTGGCAATTGACACAGGAAGTGGGGAGGGAGGAGATGGGAGGTGATTACTTAAGGTACAAGAGCGCTTCCGAGCGCTTCCAGGGTGAGGAACAGGTTGTGAAACTAGAGAAAGATGGTGGCTGCCCAGCTCTGTGAATGCACGAAATGCCCCTGAACTGTATGCTTTAAACTGATTGTGTTATGAATTTCCCCTCACTTAAAAAAAAACAAAGACCAGTGAAACACTAAAAATACTCGGTCTCATGCAGCCCTGATATCTTCCCCATCCCAGTCCCTGCCCCTCACCACCAGCAACACCTTTGAAGATCTGAAGCAGAATCCTTCTTTCTGCCCCACGGCAGGGCAGAGCCCCAGGCTCTAAGGCCAGGAAGAGACTGAGGAGGGTCTAAGGGGAGAACAGGCATCGCTGAGTGCAAGAAGGGAGAGCAGGGTCCGGGTGGCGTGGCAGTGGGAGAGAGAGAAGAGACAGGCAGCAGCTCTGAGTCTCAGGGCAGCACCTTCCTCAGAGCCGCCTCACTCTCACAGAGCCGCCTGGCAACCACGATGTCAATACTTTCATCCCACTCTTCAGAAAGGAGACCAAGATTCTGTGTGACTTGGGAGCAGGACTGAAACCCCTTGAGTTCAGAGACTGGGCACTGAGGAGGCAGTTAGGGAAGCCTGGAGTAGCCCCCAGGGAGCCCCTCACCACTGCTGCCCAGAGCCGCTCGCTCCTGCTGGCTGGTTCCCACTCCTCACTGCTGACCCAGGAGAGGAGAATGGGAAGAGGGAAGAGAGAGGACGAGGGAGGTGCAGGATGCCCTGCCTGGAGTGGAAGGTGGAGGGTCTTGTCCTACGTCTATGCCCTCCTTCTGTTCCTCAAAATCTAGAAGAACCCTCTGGCCAACCTTGGCCTTTCTCAAGCCTCACTTCATAGCTTCAGTTCAGATCGGTTGCTCAGTCGCTCAGTCATGTCCAACTCTTTGTGACCCCATGAACTGCAGCACACCAGGCCTCCCTGTCCATCACCAACTCCCAGAGTTTACCCAAACCCATGTCCATCAAGTCAGTGATGCCATCCAACCATCTCATCCTCTGTCATCCCCTTCTCCTCCTGCCCTCAATCTTTACCAGCATCAGGGTCTTTTCAAATCAGTCAGCTCTTTGCATCAGGTGGCCAAAGGATTGGAGTTTCAGCTTCAACATCAGTCCTTCCAATGAACATCCAGGACTAATCTCCTTTAGGATGAACTGGTTGGATCTCCTTGCAGTCCAAGGGACTCTCAAGAGTCTTCTCCAACGCCACAGTTCAAAAGCATCAATTCTTTGGCGCTCAGCTTTCTTTATAGTCCAACTCTCACATCCATACATGACCACTGCAAAAACCATAGCCTTGATGAGACAGACCTTTGTTGGCAAAGTAATATCTCTGCTTTTGAATATGCTATCTAGGTTGGTCATAACTTTCCTTCCAAGGAGTAAGCGTCTTTTAACTTCATTGCTGCAATCACCACATGGCTAGGGTCATGTTTAAGACTTGGGCTCTGGTCTAGTCTGCACGGGTCCAAACTTTGAACCATGGCTTAACAGCCTTGTGATGCTGTGCTTCCACGTCCTTAAATGTTAAATGGAGATGATTTCAGGGTCAACCAAATAAGACTCATAAATGAGAAAAGGCTCAGAAAGGATTTAGCACAGTAACTGCTCAACATCTTACTTTTCTTTTTAGCCAAGCATCTGTTGGTGTTACCAAAATTGCTGGGGTTGGTGGGACTGAGGCTTAGTCCGGGTCTAAGTCTCTCCTGCAGCCAAAGAAAGCCCCTTGTTACCATAGGTTCCAGTAGCTGCCACAGACTCAGGTCCAAGAAGTGCTGGTCCAGGCACCACTGCACTGATGTTTCTGCCCCCAGCTGCTCCTGCTGCCGCTGCACTGCCCCCGTTGGAGCCAGTGTGTTATTTCCTTTTTCCCCTTGAGAACCAAACAGTTTCAGCACATATGCCATGCTCTTTATGAGGATTCAGATAGTCCAATTTCTAATAATTAAGGTCCAGTGATATCTGCATGTTTTGCCGTGTACAATGCATTTTCCCAGATATTACCCCACTTGGTTCTTACCAAAACTCAGTGAGGCAAGGATCACAGTTTCCTGTATTATCAATGTAGATTTTTGTTTGTTTAGTCTCTAAAAGATACAGATCACCCAGGTAACAGTCTTCATTCTGAAATCTACTTTGATATTAACATAGCCATTCCCGCTTTCTTTCCATGAGTGTCAGCATGGTACACCTTTCTCCATCCTTTTCCATTGAACATGTTTATGTCTTTCTATTTAAAGTGTGTTTATTAGAAATAATCAGGAAAATGAAAATGCAGCCCATGGATTAGGAGAAGATATTTGTCAATCATGTATCTGGCAAGAGATTAATATCCAAAATAAACAACAATCTCTAAACAATGTTTGGATCATTTGCATTTAATGTGATTGGTGATACGGCTAAGCCTGAGTCTATCGTCTTGCTATTTGATCTTTATTTGTTCATCTATTTTTCACTCCCTTTGTCCATCTTCTTTCAGACTGGATATTTTTGATGGTTCTATTTTATCTCCTCTGCTCGCTTACTAACTCTAAGCCCTTGCTATTTGAGTGGTTGCTTTATTGTTTATAGGATACATCTTGACCTTATCACAGCCTACCTTCAAGTGATATCATACCACTGCACAAGGAGTTAGAACAGTATATTTCCATCTCTCCCCTCCTGACATCCTTCCCCTACCCTGGGTTGTGACACAGAAACTCTCACAAGCCAGTAAGCTGAGAATCATTGAGCTCACTGGGGTCATTGAACTTTGTGGCCTAATGTCTAGTATCTTGAAAACCATCATTTCATGTATTGGGTCTGTTTGTTCTTTGTTTCAGACAAAAGGGCAAATCAATCCCTGTTACTCCATCTCAGATGGAAGAAAGTCCTCAGTGTGTCTATGAAGACACCAGACTCAGGTGCTAAGCCTCTGGCCAAGGTGAAGCAGCCACTAAGGGGCCCAGTGGGAGTCCAGTCGGACCTGGCCGCCTGGCCTGGCATCTTCCACCCTGCTTCACTGCAGGAGGAGCTGGCAGCAGAGGAGAGCAGAGGGTAGCAGACTCTGCCGCCACTGCAGAAAAGCTGCGCAGAGCACTGCCACCAGTTTAGACGCCAGTGTGATGATTATCCTGCGTAAAGTTACTCGTTAAATAGCAGCTCTCAGCATCTTCCGAGCTTCCCCTTAAATGCTCCCTCTGCATCTCCAGAGGCCTCTGGGCCCTGCTCCTGTGTGTTTACCATCTGTCTGCCAAGGATGCTGGGACTGGCTCCCCACAGTCACTCAGTGATCCTCAATACGATGTGACTGCTTGAACAGTCTCCATTATCCTTCCATATTTTCTGTTGGCTCCGAAGACCTAATTGGTGGAATTACAGCAACTCTGATATGTGTGTATGTGTTAATGTGTGTGTGTGTGTGTATGTTGATCTGGAGATAAGAAACGGGGGGTCCCCTCTTTTTATCACACTACTTGACTTAGCTCCAGGGATCTACTTAGCTTAAAGAAGAGGGACGGGGAGAGAGGAAACTTCCTTTAAAATCACATGGGATGCCTGGCTCTGACCAGACTCTGCACAGACTCTGATGGGAGAGAAGAAACCAGAAGAGCTAGCACTCCTGTGCTGCGACAGAGAAGAGCCGGGGAATCTGTCCTTGCCCAAGCCCTCTCCTCACCCCAGCTCCAGCCAACCCCAGAAATGCTTTGAGAAACGAGTCTGAGAGCGGCAGCACTGCCTCCTCTTCCTGCCAGCTGCCTGTCACATATCCATTTCATTTACAGTACTGCCAGCCTACAGCAGTGGGACCCGGGCGAGTGGTTAACACTGCCAAAACTCGGGTTCCTCATCTGTAAACTGAGCCTGAGAATATCGACCTCCCAGGGTTGATTGTTAAATAAAAACATGATGTATCTGGCATGGACTGGGAACTGGGTTTTCTTTCTAGTCTCCTCATATTCCATCCGCTTTGTTCTAAATGTTCTCGCATCACCCTTAGTGGTCTGTGTCAAGACTGGTGGTCTGCTGCTCACAAGAAAACCGATGAAACAAAAACCAGTAAACAGCACCCACCCTGTACTGTCTAGATTAGAGCTTCTCGCACTTCACTGCACATGAGATTCCCCTGGGGAGACTTTAAAAACCCTAAGAGCAGGCTGCACCCAAAATCAATTAAATCAGAATCTCTGAGGACCAGACATCAGGATTCTGTAAAGATAACAGGGGTTTGCAATATACAGTCAATGCTGAGAATGGGTGACCTTGTCTGAGAGACAAGAATGCTCTTGACGCTGTACTCTCCCTCCTTTGCCTGTGATTCAGGCATGTCTCAGGGGCTTCCTGGGGTGCCGTGAGCAGGACTGTAGGACAGAGGCTGGGGGAAGGTGAGTGAGACAACATTTAAGGATCTTCCATTCTCAGGTTCCTGCAAGAGCAGGGTGGCCACTTCTTACATTTTGTTCCCTAGACAGCTCACTCCTGGGGAGGCACTCACTCTTGGGGGCCCACCCTCCACTTGTGAGACCCAAGAACGAGGTCTCCTTACTCACTCCCTGCAGCCTAGCCCCGCCCCGGCCACCCCAGCCTACACCTCCCACCCCCACAGCTGAAGGTTCCAAAGGGAAAGGTAATCCAGGGGCCCCTTCTGCCCTCCCCCAATTCAAGGAAGCATCTCTCTTTGAACACATCGCCAAATCCTCCTCCTTTCCTGCACAGAGCTACAGTTCCAGCCCCCTGGCCGGAGCCCAGCACCTGTGAGGCCACCTGGCTGAGAAGATGAAGGGGAAACAAGGTGTCCCTTACCTGCCAACCAGTCACTGTCCCTCTCCCGAGAGTCGGCCCCCTGCCCAGGTGACAGTTCAAAGAGTCAGGGAAATGACAAGGCTCAGCAAAAGCCAGCGTGACCTTTCTTCCAGGTGTAGGGGCAGAGGCAGGAAAGCTGGAGCTGTTCCTCATGACTTTAGCCTGGTGGGGGCCTCAGCTGTGCCAAGAAGGGGCAAGAGTGTTCAGAATAAACTCCATCAGAGCTGGACGGTGAAGTGGGGTCCCCAGCTGTGCCCTAGAAAACAGAATTTGTCTGACCCTACAACTCTCTAAGCCGCAGCCTCCTCTTCCTTGCAGTTCTCAAATGCGAGCAACCTCAACAATTACCTGGGTGGGGAGGGGCGTGGTTCCCAGGCAGCACTAGTGGTAAAGAACTCTCCTTCCAACACAGAGGACGTAAGATACATGGGTTCAATCCCTGGGTCGAGAAGATCCCCTGGAGAAGGGCACAGCAATCCACTCCAGTATTCTCACCTGGAGAATGCCATGGACAGAGGAACCTGGTGGGCTACAGTCCATACAGTCGCAAAGAGTCAGACATGACTGATGCGACTTAACATGCACAACAATCACCTGGAGAACTTTCCTCCAGCTTCTGCTTAGTAGGTCCATGTTTTGAAGCAGCACTCCTTGGTAATTCTGATCCAGATGGTCCATCCCTTAGAGCCACTTACAGGGGTCTTAGTGCCAACACCTCAGCATCCCTCTCCCTCTCATGTCCCCACCCCCTAGCACATGCTACACATCCTTTCCCAGAAAGTATCTGATGAACTCACTCACTCTGAGGAGCAGGAGACAAAGAAGACTTAGAGGAGGACACACTCTAACAGGAGATCAAGACTCACTTCCTCCTCTAGGAGGCCTGCACTAATTCTTCCCATCGAAATTGGCCTGAATGTCTACGGGGCCAGGCAGGGAAGTCCTGAGCAGAGGACCAGGCACAGTGCTGTAGGGAGAAGTGGTGCAGGTGCAGGGAACAGGCACGAGTGTGCCACCTGGAAGGGCGCACGGGGAGCAGCCACTTGGCACACTGGCTGCAGGAAGGCAAACCATGGTTATCAGACCTTCTGACTTGTCAGAAGAAGCCAGAAATCCAATTGTTATGGACAGTTTCCAATTTTCAAACCATGGGGGGCAAAGCAAGCACACCTGAGGGCCAAATCTGGACACAAAGGGGCCATCCATCTGCAGCCTGGTCTGGACAGTGAGCTCCTTGGGTTGAGAGACTTTCTGTTCATCCTTATACGCTTGGTGCCAGCTCACTGCCTGGCACACCAGGGTGTTCCCAGCAGATGCTGTTACATGGGAAAATAAGTGAAGGCATGAGGGGGCCAGCAGGCGCAAGGGGACTGCTTGCCCTACCATACCTAAGGCCAGGCTTGCCAACCAACAGTAGTGGGGTCTTCTGAGAGCCCCATCCCCACTCCCTCGCAGAGGAGGCCAAGGCTGATGTCTAACTCACTAACACCTGGCAGTGGCCACTTCCAGCATCCCCGGATGTTCCATGAGCATCCCTTGTAGTGTAGACCTGTCTTGGGTCTCCCCCTAAAGCCCCCCAGCCTCTCCTGCCTCCTGCCAATACGTGGACCCAGCCCTCCAGGCCCTATTCCATACAGCCCCCAGCTTGTCCCCACTTTGGGCCATTGCTCAGAAATCTTTGCTCCGGGCCCATGCCCAGCTCCTCTGAGAGCAATGGCAAGAGTGGGCACAGCCTCATGGCTGCCCTAGGGAAAAGGAAGAGGGAGGAAAGGTCCATCGGGAGGCCCCTGGAAGTATCCACGTGTCCTGGACAGCCTCTGACCAAGGAGGCACATCTGAGGGCTCTCAAGAGATGAAACCACACTGTCACGGGTGATGTGCCAGAAGGGAAGCACGCTGCCCATCAGGAAGAGTGGCTGACAGCTGCCTAAAACTGATTAGGAAAAGGAAAACAGAAGTGAAGTTATAGTAGGAACTATGTGGGGTCCAGGGTACACAATGCCACTTCCTAGGAAGTTCAAGAACAGTTACTCAGGGATGTGAGGATCAGCTGGGTTGCTGGAGCAGCAGGTGGGGAGCAAGTAGAGTGGATACTGCCAGAGAGGGGGTGGGGAAGCCTTCCAGAGCAATGGGAAATGTTCAGAATCTTGATCTGGATGGTACTGACCCCGGGGTGCGCCTACAGAAAAGCACAGACACTACACGGTACATTTAAAGATTTGTGGACTTTGTATAAGTTTCACTCCAACAACAAAGTTTAAAAATAGCAATGGAAGCAAAGAGGGAGAAGACCTCTCACAGACACCCATACATCAAGAAGCTAGAGACCTGGCACTAGTCCTTTGGGATAGCTTAAAAAGAGACAAGAAGGCAAATGAGGCATAAGAACCTTGCTCCCAAATGAGCCATGAAACTGATTTCTAACAAAGTTAGTCAGCCAGCAGGTGGCCAAGTTCAAGTGTAAATACATAATTGAAAATGTGCTCATGGAAGAAGCCTTGAAGGCAAAAACTACAGCTTCAGAGCATCACAGCCTTCTCCCTTTCTGTCCTTTGGCATCTGTTGTCCCAGTTCATCCTTACCACAGCCCTGGGGGTGGCTGTTAGGTCTCTTACTTCGAGTGGAATAAACACAGGCCCAGGTAAGTTCAAGGACTTGCCCAAGGTCCTTGGCAAGGCCAAGTCAAGGCCAGGCCAAGACTCAAATCTCAGCAGAAGTCATCAGATCTGTGACCTTGCTTCTGCACATGCCTCTCCTAGACCATCCAGATTTGAAAGCAATGCAGGCATGTGGATTTCTTGTCTATGTGCATGCATGTTCAGGCGCTCCAGCTGTATCTGACTCTTCGCAACCCTGTGCACTGTAGCCCAACAGGCTCCTCTGTTCTTGGGACTCTCCAGACAAGAATACTGGAGTGGGTTGCCATTCCCTCCTCCAGGGGATCTTCCCAACCCAGGGATCGAACCTGGGTCTCCTACGTTGCAGGCAGAATCTTTATTGCTGAGCCACTAGGGAAGCCTATCCTTTGTCTGTCCAGGCCAGTTCAGTTACTCAGTCATGTCCGACTTTTTGTGACCCCATGAATTGCAGCATGCCAGGCTTTCCGGTCCATCAACTCCCAGAGTCTAACCAAACCCGTATTCACTGAGTTGGTGATGCCATCCAACCATCTCATTCTCTGTTGTCCCCTTCTCCTCCTGGCCTCAATCTTTCCCAGCATCAGAGTCTTTTCAAATGAGTCAGTTCTTTGCATCAGGTGGCCAAAAGAGTGGAGTTTCAGCTTCACCATCAGTCCTTCCAATGAACACCCAGGACTGATCTCCTTTAGGATGGACTGGTTGGATCTCCTTGCAGTCCAAGGGACTCTCAAGAGTCTTCTCCAATGCCACAGATTAAAAGCATCAATGCTTTAGTGCTCAGCTTTCTTTATAGTCCAACTCTCACACCCATACATGACTACTGGAAAAAACATAGCCTTGACTAGACGGACTTTTGTTGACAAAGTAATATCTCTGCTTTTTAATATGCTGTCTAGGTTGGTCATAACTTTCCTTCCAAGGAGTAAGTGTCTTTTAATTTCATGGCTGCAATCACCATCTGCAGTGATTTTGGACCCCCAAAAAGATAAAGTCTGACATTGTTTCCACTCTTTCCCCATCTACTTGCCATGAAGTGACAGGACCAGATGCCATGATCTTCGTTTTCTGAATGTTGAGCTTTAAGCCAACTTTTTCACTCTCCTCTTTCACTTTCATCAAGAGGCTCTTTAGTTCTTCTTCACTTTCTGCCATAAGGGTGGTGTCATCTGCATATCTGAGGTTATTGATATTTCTCCCAGCAATCTTGATTCCAGCTTGTGCTTCTTCCAGCCCAGCATTTCTCATGATGTACTCTGCATATAAGTTAAATAAGCAGGGTGACAATATACAGCCTTGACGTACTCCTTTTCCTATTTGGAACCAGTCTGTTGTTCCATGTCCATGTCTAACTGTTGCTTTCTGACCTGCATATGGGTTTCAAGAGGCAGGTCAGGTGGTCTGGTATTCCATCTCTTTCATAATTTTCCACAGTTTGTTGTGATCTATACAGTCAAAGGCTTTGGCATTGTCAATAAAGCAGAAATAGATGTTTTTCTGGAACTTTCTTGCTTTTTCCATGATCCAGCAGATATTGGCAATTTGATCCAGACTTTACAAGTTTAATTTGGCACAGTTCTTCACCAATCAGTTCAGGTTTAATTTCTAGATTTATCTGCTGGCATTGTCCTTTGGCAGGTGGTGCTTTTTATCAGGGTCTATTTTGAGGCAAGGTCACTGTCTGAGCCCTTGGGTGATGGGGGTTGCTCCTGGCTGAGAACACTTGGATAGCTACTGGCTTGCTTCCCTGCCTAAGTCAGGCTGTAGTACGGACTCTGAAGTTACCTAGGTTCTCTGGTCAGGCTTTCTAGACAACTGGGCCTGAGTTCTATACAGAAGTAGGCAAGGCTATGAATTAGCTTCCTTTTCATTGTCTGTGACAGAACAGGAACATGACCTTCATGGCTCATTGTTTGGGGACCCAAATCAGGCAAACCTTTGCTGTGACTTGGCAGAGCCCCTGCTTATGCTCTGTAGATGGAGAAAGTCACAGACTATGCTGTCTGTTCAAGTGTCACTGTAAGCAGGGTGGTTGGATGGGTTATGCAGCTTCCTGTGTGCTTTGGTCAGGTTCCCTGGTCTGACAGACTGAAGGCTATATTCAGCAATAGGTGGGGCTACAAATTAGTTTCCCAAGAAGAGCAGGAAAACCACTTCCAAGACCAGGAAGGCTTTGTTTGTGGTCCTGTCTCAAGCCAACCTGTAACCCAAGTTCTCTGGCCAAACAGGGCCACTGGCTTTGTTCTACAGAGAATCAGTTCTGTCTGCCTGGACTCTGTGCTCAAACACGGCTAGGCTACACAGCTTCTAGGCTTTGTGGCCACATTTTCTGGTTGGATGAAGTTTATAACTATAGTCAATAGTGGGTGGGGCTATGCATTAGCTCTCCTGCCTGAGGTGGAGCATGGAAATTCTCAAACCCAGGAAAGTGAAAATGAAAGTTGCTCAGTCCTATCTGACTCTTTGCGACCCCATGGACTATACAGTCCATGGTATTCTTCAGTCCAGAATACTGGAGTGGGTAGCCTTTCCCTTCTCCAGGGAACTTCCCAACCCAAGGATTGAACCTAGCTCTCATGCATTGCCAGTGAATTCTTTACCAGCTGAGCCACAGAGGAAGCTCTAAACACAGGAAGGTTCTTTATCTATTATGTCTGCTGGTTTTCTCTCATAATGTTGCCTTTCCTTGTGTACCTAATTTTATTTGACTTTGAATAAAATTATATTAAAAATCATTTGAAAAAATTTTTTGATAACTTTCATATGATGTCATCCTTCATAGCAGATTTTTATTTGCTTTTTCAGGCTGCATCAGGGTTCTACAAGTTTAGAAGTACTTAAAATCAAGAATTAAGCTTCCCTGTCCCAAAAGATGATAGGTTGCATGTTCGGGGTTGGGGGGTTACTTATTCTAACTTGCTTAATGGGTATCACTGTTTGGAGTGGGTGCATTATCAATTCTCCTAATTTTGACCTTTGTTTCTGTGGTCCCACAAGGCCACCAAAAGCACTGCTCAGGTTTTCAGCTATTCCCACAGGAGTGGTCAATATGCTTTGAGTGCTTGAGCTTATATCACTGTCTCTGATTTGCTGTCTTCTTCCAGATCTTGGTCTAGCAAATCCTGGGGGTATCTTTAAGCTCACTGATGTCTCTGAGAAGAATTTAGCCTATAGTCTTATATTTATTATTTGATCCTCATGTTTAAATGTGGCATCCTGTAGCTATTTTTTTCCTTCATCTTCAAGTTAAGAATTACATTTATTACTCTAAACATATGATAAAATTCAGAGTGTTAAGGAAATATGTCCAAAGCGACATCAATATCCAAGTTCACAAGATTACTTTAATTAGGGAGCTTCACAAATATCTTAATCATGCATATCTTTTTTTCCATATGAATTATAAGATTTCCTCCAGGAATTATTTAAAATGTCAAACATCATCTAAAATTTATACAAAAAACTTGAGATACTGAGATATGCAGCTTCTTTAGGAAACCAGTGAGTAAAAATGTGTGGTAAGCTATCATTTAATAAAATGAATATCTAAATTTAAAATTTGGGGCATTCTTATTAGCTCTTCATAAAAGTTTCTAGATCATTGCATGGTATTCTTTTAGATATTTGACTTAAATTTCTTTCCCTTTTTGAATTAAACCTATCTCATTCGAAAAGAGCTTAAGTATAAGGTTTCATCCTATTTTTAAAAATCTTTCATTTCAATTCTATTACAGTAGCTGCAGATCGAGCAAATGGAATTTTGAGAGAAATGTTCACTATCTACTTCTAATGGGCAAAATAGTGCAGTGTTTGCTGGGCAAGGCCTAGAACCAGGAAGCTACTTACCATAATAGCAACTGAGGATTAAGATAGGAAATTGGACTTGCCATTACTTCTGAATAGCATATGTAGTCAACTCCAAAGTTTCTATCTCTTTTAGCAATGCTTTAGCACAAGATTGTCTTGCATGGGAGTATATTGTAAATGTTCCATGATTCCCAATATAGCATCAAGCTGCAGTCTTGGAAAAGCTTCTATTTATATATCTTAGAAACAGCTTTTATCAGGAAATGGTATGCCTTCCTGACCAGCCTTCTCATAACCTTCTTAGCACAGGAGGTACCTAGGGCTTACTTGTTAAAGTGTGTAATAGAATGATTTTAAAATATAATTAGGATATAAAAAGGGGAAGGAGAATTACTACCAACTGATGTAGAACCCCACATTCAGAGATTTGAACCACAGTCATTTAAAACAAATTTTTAAAAATAAGATTTAAAAGAAGATCTCTGCAGTAGGATCTTGAGAGCATTCAGCCTTATGTCTTTCTTGCTTGGTCTTGGTTGGTTCCTTTATTAATAAATTTTGCCCCACTGTTGATTCTCTTAAATAAAGCTGAAGTCAGCTGCTGAGGTATAAGGATAGGTTTGTTCCAAATAAGTCATGTCTTGACTTAACCATAGTAAGAAGAAAAGTACACTTTTGTGACACTTTGTTGGCTGTATTAGATTTAAATAAAGTAGAAGCTATCAGTCAAAATCTGTTGTTTCCTATAACTATTATTTTATAAGAAATATAATCAGAACTTCTTTAATATGAACATTTGCACCAATATTTGCTTCCAACTCTTTTTCTCAACACTGATCTGTTTTTCTTTCTTTTGGAATGAATGATTTAAGAGTCACAAGTCTCTGTGATTTGAAGTTATTTGAATGTGTGAACAAATAAATAAAAACTTAGAATTTTTATGTCATCAAAAATATTTGAAATGAAACCTTTAAAATATGTTAAAAGGTAAGAATGAAAAACAATGGAAATATCCTTGTAGGTTTTCACTTGTAAGTCATCATGATTAAAAACTAAGCAAGAGAAAATGTGTAGATGATAGAAAGTTCTAGGGGAGAATGTGTACCTTATATGAACAACAGTGGGAAAGAGAGGGTAAACAAAAGAAATCACTTGGATGAATGTAAAGTAGTACAGCCACTATGGACAACAGTATGGAAGGTTCCTTAAAATACTTAAAATAGAGTTTATATATGATCTAGTAGTCCCACCCCTGGGCATATATCCAGACAAAACTGTAATTCAAAAAGATACGCATAGCAGCACTATTTATAATAGCCAAGAAATGGATGAAACTTAAATGTCTACTAACAGATGAATGAGTAAAGATGTGGTGTGTGTGTGTGTGTGTGTGTGTGTGTGTGTGTGTGTGTGTATTTAATGAAAAATTACTCAACCATTAAAAATAATGAAAAACTGCCATTTTCAGCAACATGAATGGAACTAGACAGTCCCATGCTAAGTGAACAAGAAAGAAAGACTAGTATTATATGGTATCAGTTACATGTGGAATCTAAAATATGACACAAAGGAACCATCTATGAAACAGAAACAAACTCACAGACACAGACAGAGACTTGTGGTTGACAAGTTGAGGGGTGGTGCCAGTGGAGGAGGAATGAATTTGAAGTTTGGGATTAACAGAATCAAACTATTATATATAGAACAGATAAACAACAAGGTCCTACTGTAAAGCGCAGGGAACGATATTCGATATTCTGTCAAAAGCCATTATGTATATGGAAAAGAATATGTGTATGAAAAAGAATATTCATTGTAAATCAAAAATTCACAAAACATTGTACCTCAATAAAATACATTTCTAAAAATGTGAAACCACTTGGGAGGAAAGGTTATGCACCGATTTTAGCATGTGGAAAGCATGTGAAAGTGAAAGTGGAGTTGCTCAGTCGTGTCCAACTCTTTGCAGCCTGCCCCTCCTTCCATGGGATTCTCCAGCCAAGAGTACTAGATTAGAGTAGGCTGCCATTTCCTTCTCCAGGGGATTTTTCCGACCCAGGGAGCGGACCCAGGGAGTGAACCCAGGTCTCCTGCATTCCAGACAGACGCTTTAACCTCTGAGCCACCAGGGAAGCCCAGGAAAACGTGTAGTCATTCTTAATAACCACATAAAATAAAAGACTGGTGCTCAGGTCTGGGTAAATAAACTGTCAGGTCTACAGAGTTGGTCAGTAAGACGTCTCTATTTTTCTGCTTCCCTGTTCATCTTCTGCCATTTGCTTTATGTATCGACTCTAAGCCTTTTGATAAACCTATGAAGCAGAAGCTATTTCAGAGATGAGGAAACTAGAGTACATGAGAGGTGAAGATCTTTGCCCAGTAAAGAGCCATAAGTGGTGGTCTAACTCCAGAGCCAGTTTCTTCAGCTCTTACATCTGATTCTGCCTACATACCATATTTAGCCTCGCTGACTGCAGGGCCACACAAGGGGCTATTGCTGCGTCTTTTGTAATCGCTTAGTATTGCTTAAGATTCAGGGAATCTTTCAGTCTTACTGAGAGAAACTCATTTACCTTTGTGTTTTCTGACTTTTGCACAAAATAATTCAAGACTTCCCTCATATTATTTTAAGGAAAAGGCATTTCATAGACAACTATAAAACATTTCCTATATTGCTATGTTTGATACATTCTGTCATTTAATCCTTGAAGCAACTTGAAGTTAGTATTGTTTTCCATGGTAATAATTTTTAGCACAAACTGGAGATTTAAACCCAGTTCTTTCATATTTCAAAGCAAGTATTCCCTTGTGGTGGTGGTGGGTACATGCTCAGTTGCATCTGACTGATCCCTAGATGGGAGCCCACCAGACTCCTCTGTCCATGGAATTTTCCAGGCAAGACTGATGTGGATGTCCATTTCCTTCTCCAGGGGATCTTCCTGACTCAGGGATCAAACGTCCATCTCCTGCATTGGTAGGTGGATTCTTTACCACTGTGCCACCTGAGGGTTTGGGGGTAGATTCTCCTTATTACAAAGAAAAATAAAGCGTATATTGATTATAAAAGATGAGAGGTTTGTAATATTGAATACCTCCACGGGAAGCTACCCAGGTAAGACTGTATGTAGTGGTGGAGTCTGATACTGGGCAGTTTGAATAAATCCCCTCTGCTAGCAGCCCGTGAAGGGTGGGGGCATGCAAGGGGCTTCCTTGGTGGCTCAGATGGTAAAGAATCCACCTGTAATATGGGAGACCTGGGTTTGATTCCTCAGTTGGAAAGCTCCCCTGGAGAAGGGAATGGCAACCCACTCCAGTTTCTTGCCTGGGAATCCCCATGGGCAGAGGAGCCTGGTGAGCTACAGACCATGGGGTCACAAAGAGGTGGACGTAACTGAGCAACTAAGGACAGCACACACAGCAGGCAGAGAAACCGTTTGTTTAGAGCTGTTGGAAGAACTAGCACACAAATCCTGTAGAAATATTATGCTTATACTTTGTTTTCTCCTAAGAAGAGAATAAAACAGCAGGCCAGCCTATGGTTAAACTCAGTTGATGTATGTCTCCTATACTCTGGTTCTGATGGTATTTCTGATGTCACAGTTCTCTGAGTGAGACATACTCACAGGAGACACTAGCATAGCAGTGGTCTTGACTATGCTTAGAAATGTACAGGCCCCCCACATACGTACACACACAGGGAAGCAGTAGGGTAGGAAGAAATGAAAAACTCAGATAACTTTCAGATGACGGGGGTTTTCAAACAAAGAAGTCACTGTATTTGCCTTCCAAAGAATATAGTTTCTTAGAAAGCTGTTGGATGAAAATGGGGAATGACTGACTGATGGGAAAAGTGGTATGAATTGCATCAGGTTGATCTGGTGGCAGCAGCTCAATTCTTATGCAGATGGAACAAAAATGGGAGTAAAAATAGAGTTCTAGAGCCCTGAAGGCAAAATTGATTATGAGGTAAAAGTGATAACTTTCTCATAGAATATGTTGCCAAGATCATAGTTATAGACTTTCTGGATAGGCAACTGTTCAGCTCTGTTGACAAATTTCTAGCATTGCATTGCATCACAGGCTGAGTTGTGATAAAGGGACTGTGCTCTTGCCTTTTGGCAGATGATATACAAATCCTATCAGGAAACTTTATAATTAACTATGTTCTGTCATTTCAAAATATATGCTGTCCTCAGAAGAGAAGGACTGTACGGTTACTAAGCAAGGCTATTTACCTTGGAAGTTTCCCTTAAGCTCCTAGGACTGGCATGTGGTAGATATTTTAATGTATGTGAAAATGATGGTTTCATAAAGGTATGAAACTTATTTCATAATAGTATTGCTAGTAGAAACTAAATTTTCCCTTTATGTTCTATTAACCATAATCCATGGACTCAAAACCAGAAAGAAGTTATAATTTTAACCTATCCCATGTCACTTTTATTATATATATAATAATATATATATTATATGCATATATATTATATTATATGCAATGCAATGCTAGGAATTTGTCGAAGGAGTTGAACAGTTGCCTATTGAGAAAGTCTCTCTCTCTATATATATATATATATAAATATAAATGTATATATTTTTATATATACGTATAAAATTATGTATAGTTGTTGTTTAGCCACTAAGTCATGTCTGACTCCTTGTGACCCCATGGACTATAGCCCACCAGACTTCTCTGTCCGTGGGATTTCCCAGGCAAAATGCTGTAGTGGGTTGCCATTTCTTTCCCTAGGGCTCTTTCTGACCCAGGAATTGAAGTGATGTCTCCCACTTGACAAGTAGATTCTTTACCACTAAGTTACCAGGTAAGCCCCATTCTCACCATTAAAAGTAATTGTTGAAAATCTGTACTTGTTTCTATTTTGTTATCTTTTTTTCTATTTTTATAGTTCTTTTCTGTTTTTTTGTTCTTCTCTTGCTCTCTTCCTTTGTGGTTTGATGTCCTTTTTCAGTGGTAGAGCTGTATTTCTTTTCCTTTGCTTTTGTATATTTACTATAGTTCCTTTTTGGTTCCCCTGAGCCTTAGATATAAAAAATTTTACCTATTACAGTCTAAGCTGATAATAGCTTAAGTTTAATGCCCTTAACATTTTTACTTTCCCATGCCACATTTTATGTTTTATGTTCAGTTCAGTCACTCAGTCGTCTCCAATTCTTTGTGACCCCATGAACTGCAGCACGCCAGGCCTCCCTGTCCCTCACCAACTCCCAGAGTTTTCCCAAACTCATGTGCTTTGAGTCAGTGATGCCGTGCAACCATCTCATCCTCTGTCGTCACCTTCTCCTCCTGCCCTAATTCTTTCCCAGCATCAGGGTCTTTTCAAATGAGTCAGCTCTTTGCATCAGGTGGCCAAAGTATCGGAGTTTCAGCTTCAACCTCAGTCCTTCCAGTGAACACCCAGGACTGATCTTCTTTGGAATGGACTGGTTGGATCTCAAGAGTTTTGTCAAACACCACAGTTCAAAAGCATCAGTTCTTCAGCACTCAGCTTTCTTTATAGTCCAACTCTCACATTCATACATGACTACTGAGAAAACCATAGCCTCGACTAAAAGGAACTTTGTTGACAAAGTAATGTCTCTACTTTTTAATATGCTATCTAGGTTGGTCATAACTTTCCTTCTAAGGAGTAAATGTATTTTAATTTCATGGCTACAATCAACAGCTGCAGTGATTTTGGAGTCCAAAACAGTAAAGTCAACCACTGTTTCCACTGTTCTCCATTATTTGCCATGAAGTGATGGGACCACATGACATGATCCTAGTTTTCTGAATGTTGAGCTGTAAGCCAACTTTTTCACTCTCCTCTTTCACTTTCATCAAGAGACTCTTTAGTTCTTGTTCACTTTCTGCCATAGGGTGGTGTTATTTGCATATCTGAGGTTATTGATATTTCTCCCGGCAATCTTGATCTCAATTTGTGCTTCATCCTGGTGTTTCTCATGATGTACTCTTCATATAAATTAAGTAAGCAGGGTGACAATATACAGCCTTGACGTACTCCTTTTCTTATTTGGAACCAGTCTGTTGTTCTATGTCCAGTTCTAACTGTTGCTTCCTGACCTCATATGGGTTTCTCAAGAGGCAGGTCAGATGGTCTGTTATTCCCAACTCTTTCAGAATGTTAGCTATTGTCAAAAAAGCAAGAAATAGTAAGTGTTGATGAGGATGTGGAGAAGAGGAAATATTTATTGCTGTTGCTGGGCATGAAAGTTAGTGCAGCCACAACTGAAAACAGTAGAGAGTTTCCTCAATAATTTAAACACAGAATCAGTATATGATCCAGAAATTCAGCTTCTGGGTATTTATCTGAAGGAAAAAAAAACAACTAACTAATATATATATATATATATATATATGTGATCCCCATATTCATTGCAGCATTATTTACAATAGCCAGGATATGGAAACAATCTAAATTGTTTATCAATATGTGAATGGATAAAGAAGATACATTGCACATATATCAGTTCAGTTGCTCAGTTTTGCCCAGCTCTGCAACCCCATGTAATGCAGCATGCCAGGCTTGCCTATCCTTCACCAACTCCTAGAGCTTGCTCAAACTCATGTCGTTTGAGTCAGTGATGCCATCCAACCATCTCATCCTCTGTCACCTCCTTCTCCTCCCACCTTTACTCTTGCCTCAAATCAGGGTCTTTTCCAATGATTCAGTTCTTTGCATCAGGTGGCCAAAGTACTGGAGTTTCACCTTCAACATCAGTCCTTCCAATGAATACCCAGGGCTGATTTCCTTTAGGATGGACTGGTTGGATCTCCTTGTAGTCCAAGGGACTCTCAAGAGTCTTCTCCAACACCACACATCAAAAGCATCAATTCTTGCTTTTATTTCCATTACTCTGGGAGGTGGGTCATAGAGGATCTTGCCATGATTTATGTCAGAGAGTGTTTTGCCTGTTTTCCTCTAGGAGTTTTATAGTTTCTGATCTCACATTTAATCTTTAATCCATTTTGAGTTTATTTTGTGTATGGTGTTAGAAAGTGTTATAGTTTCATTCTTTCACAGGTGGTTGACCAGTGTTCCAAGCACCACTTGTTAAAGATATTGTCTTTTCTCCATGTATATTTTTGCCTCCTTTGTTAAAGATAAGGTGTCCAAAGGTGCAAATGGAACCTAATTAAACTTAAAAGCTTTTGTACAATGAAGGAAACTATAAGCGAGGTGAGAAGACAGCCTTCAGGAGGGGAGAAAATAATAGTAAACAAAGAAACTGACAAATAATTAAGTTCAAAAATATACAAGCAGCTCATGTAGCTCAATACCAGAAAAATAAACAACCCAACAAAAAAACGGGCCAAAGAACTAAACAGACATTTCTCCAAAGAAGACATACAGATGGCTAACAAACATGAAAAGATGTTCAACATCACTATCAGAGGAATGCAAATCAAAACCACAATTAGGTACCATCTCATACCTGCCAGAATGGCTGCTATCAAAATCTACAAACAATAAATGCTGTAGAGGGTGTAAAGAAAAGGGAACCTTCTTACACTGTTGGTGGGAATGCAAACTAGTACAGCCACTATGGAGAACAGTGTGGAGAGTCCTTAAAAACCTGGAAATAGAACTGCCATATGACCTAGCAATCCCATTGCTGAGCATACACACAGAAGAAACTGGAATTTAAAGAGATACATGTACTCAGTGTTCACCACACCATTGTTTACAATAGCTAGGACATGGAAGCAACCTAGATGTCCATTGGCAGATGAATGGATAAGAAAGTTGTGGTACATATATGCAATGGAATATTACTCAGCTATTAAAAACAATGCATTTGAATCAGTACTAATGAGGTGAATGAAACTGGAGCCTATTATACAGAGTGAAGTAAGTCAGAAAGAAAAATGTCAATACATTATATTAATGCATATATATGGAATTTAGAAAGATTGTAACAATGACACTATATGCGAGACAGCAAAAGAGACACAGATATAAACAACAGTCTTTTGGGCTCTGTGGGAGAAGGTGATGGGGGGCTGATTTGAGAGAACACATTGAAACATGTATATTACCATATGTGAAGTAGATCACCAGTCCAAGTTTGATGCATGAAACAGGGCACTCAAAGCCAGTGCACTGGGACAACTCAGAGGGATGGGATGGGGAGGGATGTGGGAGGGGTTCTGAACAGGTGATTCATGTACACCCATGGCTGATTCATGTCAATATATGACAAAAACCACCACAATATTGTAAAGTAATTAGCTTTAATTAAATAAATAACAAAACAAACTAAAAAAACATCAATTTTTTGGAGCTCAGCTTTCTTTATAGTCCAAATCTCACATCCATACATGACTACTGGAAATACCATAGCTTTGACTAGACAGACCTTTGTTGCTAAAGTAATGTCTCTGCTTTTTAATAAGTTATCTATATTGGTCATAGCTTTTCTTCCAAGGAGCAAGGGCCTATTCATTTCATGACTGCAGTTACCATCTGCAGTGATTTGGAGCCCCCCCAAATAAAGTCAGCCACTGTTTGCATTGTTTCCCCATCTACTTGACTTGAAGTGATGGGATCAGACACCAATATCTTCATTTTCTCAATGTTGAATTTTAAGCCAGGTTTTTCAGTATCCTCTTTCACTTTCATCAAGAAGCTCTTTAGTTCTTCACTTTCTGCTGCAAGGGTGGTGGCATCTGTATATCTGAGGTTACTGATATTTCTTCTGGAATTTTTGATTCCAGATTGGGCTTTATCCAGCCCAGCATTTCTCATGAGGTACTCTGCATAGAAGTTAAGTAAGTAGGGTGACAATATACAGCCTTGATGTACTCACTTTCACAGGTGGTTGACCAGTGTTCCAAGCACCACTTGTTAAAGATATTGTCTTTTCTCCATGTATATTTTTGCCTCCTTTGTTAAAGATAAGGTGTCCAAAGGTGCAAATGGAACCTAATTAAACTTAAAAGCTTTTGTACAATGAAGGAAACTATAAGCGAGGTGAGAAGACAGCCTTCAGGAGGGGAGAAAATAATAGTAAACAAAGAAACTGACAAATAATTAAGTTCAAAAATATACAAGCAGCTCATGTAGCTCAATACCAGAAAAATAAACAACCCAACAAAAAAACGGGCCAAAGAACTAAACAGACATTTCTCCAAAGAAGACATACAGATGGCTAACAAACATGAAAAGATGTTCAACATCACTATCAGAGGAATGCAAATCAAAACCACAATTAGGTACCATCTCATACCTGCCAGAATGGCTGCTATCAAAATCTACAAACAATAAATGCTGTAGAGGGTGTAAAGAAAAGGGAACCTTCTTACACTGTTGGTGGGAATGCAAACTAGTACAGCCACTATGGAGAACAGTGTGGAGAGTCCTTAAAAACCTGGAAATAGAACTGCCATATGACCTAGCAATCCCATTGCTGAGCATACACACAGAAGAAACTGGAATTTAAAGAGATACATGTACTCAGTGTTCACCACACCATTGTTTACAATAGCTAGGACATGGAAGCAACCTAGATGTCCATTGGCAGATGAATGGATAAGAAAGTTGTGGTACATATACGCAATGGAATATTACTCAGCTATTAAAAACAATGCATTTGAATCAGTACTAATGAGGTGAATGAAACTGGAGCCTATTATACAGAGTGAAGTAAGTCAGAAAGAAAAATGTCAATACATTATATTAATGCATATATATGGAATTTAGAAAGATTGTAACAATGACACTATATGCGAGACAGCAAAAGAGACACAGATATAAACAACAGTCTTTTGGGCTCTGTGGGAGAAGGTGATGGGGGGCTGATTTGAGAGAACACATTGAAACATGTATATTACCATATGTGAAGTAGATCACCAGTCCAAGTTTGATGCATGAAACAGGGCACTCAAAGCCAGTGCACTGGGACAACTCAGAGGGATGGGATGGGGAGGGATGTGGGAGGGGTTCTGAACAGGTGATTCATGTACACCCATGGCTGATTCATGTCAATATATGACAAAAACCACCACAATATTGTAAAGTAATTAGCTTTAATTAAATAAATAACAAAACAAACTAAAAAAACATCAATTTTTTGGAGCTCAGCTTTCTTTATAGTCCAAATCTCACATCCATACATGACTACTGGAAATACCATAGCTTTGACTAGACAGACCTTTGTTGCTAAAGTAATGTCTCTGCTTTTTAATAAGTTATCTATATTGGTCATAGCTTTTCTTCCAAGGAGCAAGGGCCTATTCATTTCATGACTGCAGTTACCATCTGCAGTGATTTGGAGCCCCCCCAAATAAAGTCAGCCACTGTTTGCATTGTTTCCCCATCTACTTGACTTGAAGTGATGGGATCAGACACCAATATCTTCATTTTCTCAATGTTGAATTTTAAGCCAGGTTTTTCAGTATCCTCTTTCACTTTCATCAAGAAGCTCTTTAGTTCTTCACTTTCTGCTGCAAGGGTGGTGGCATCTGTATATCTGAGGTTACTGATATTTCTTCTGGAATTTTTGATTCCAGATTGGGCTTTATCCAGCCCAGCATTTCTCATGAGGTACTCTGCATAGAAGTTAAGTAAGTAGGGTGACAATATACAGCCTTGATGTACTCCTTTTCCTATTTGGAACCAGAGGAACTAAAAAGCCTCTTGATGAAAGTGAAAGAGCAGAGTTAAAAGGTTGGCTTAAAACTCAACATACAGAAAACGAAGATCATGGTATCTGGTTCCATCACTTCATGGGAAATAGATGGGGAAACAGTGGAAACAGTGTCAGACTTTATTTTTTGGGGCTCCAAAATCACTGCAGATGGTGACTGCAGCCGTGAAATTAAAAGACACTTACTCCTTGGAAGAAAAGTTATGGCCAACCTGGATAGCATATTGAAAAGCAGAGACATTACTTTGCCAACAAAGGGCCATCTAGTCAAGGCTATGGTTTTTCCTGTGGTCATGTATGAATGTGAGAGTTGGACTGTGAAGAAAGCTGAGAACCAAAGAATTGATGCTTTTGAACTGTGCTGTTGGAGAAGATGCAAGAGTCCCTTGGACTGCAAGGAGAGCCAACCTGTCCATTCTAAAGGAGATCTGCTCTGGGTGTTCTTTGGAAGGAATGATGCTAAAGCTGAAACTCCAGTATTTTGGCCACCTCATGTGATGAATTGACTCATTGAAAAAGACTCTGATGCTGGGAGGAATTGGGTGCAGGAGGAGAAGAGGATGACAGAGAATGAGATGGTTGGATGGCATCACCAACTCGATGGATGTGAGTCTGAGTAAATTCTGGGAATTGGTGATGGACAGGGACGCCTGGTGTGCTGTGATTCATGGGGTCGCAAAGAATGGGACACAACTGAGAGACTGAACTGAAATGAACTTGTTGCTCCATGTTTAGTTATAACTGTTGCTTCTTGACTGGCATACAGATTTTTCAGGAGGCAGGTAAGGTGGTCTGGTATCACCATCTCTTTAAGGATTTTCCACAGTTTGTTGTGATCCAGAGAGTCAAAGGCTTTGGTGCAGTCAATAAAGCAGAAGTAGATGTTTTCCTGGGACTCTCTTGCTTTTTTGATGATCCGGTAGATGTTGGCAATTTGATCTCTGGTTCCTTTGCCTTTTCTAAACTCAGCTTGAACATCTGGAAGTTTATGGTTCACGTGCTGTTAAAGCCTGGCTTGGAGAATTTTGGGCATCACTTTGCTTGCATGTGAGATGTGCGATAGTTTGAGCATTCTTTGATGTTACCCTTCTTTGGGATTGAAATGAAAACTGACCTTTTCCAGTCCTGTGCCCACTGCTGTTTTCCAGATTTGCTGGCATATTGAATGCAGCAGTTTCACAGCATCATCTTTCAGGATTTAAAAAATTTCAACTGGAATTCCATCACCTGTACTAGCTTGTTTGTAGTGATGCTTCCTAAGGCCCCCTTGACTTCACATTCCAGGTTGTCTGGCTGTAGGTGAGTATAATGGAATATTATTCTGCCATAAAAATAATGACATCTTATATCTGTGACACCATGAATGGATGTTGAGAAAATTATGCTAGGTGAAATATGCCACACAGAGACAAATACCATGTGACTTTTTCACATGTGTAAATCTAAAAAAGAAATGCCAACAAGCTTATAGTTACAGAGAACAGATTGGTTGTCATCACTGGGAGAAGATGGAGGGTGGGTAAAATGGGTGAATTGTGTTTTCTTTTTTAATTGTTAAAAAAAAGCATAATCAATGTTACAGAGGGGGAAAAAATTAAATGTTGGTTCGAGATGGGCAGAGAGGAAATAGGAGTTGTTATTCCATGAGTATAAAGTTACAAATCACACAAGATGAATATGGTTGAGAGAGCTGCTGTTTGATATAGTACTTTTAAGTTGCTGGAGTCCAGCTCCAGCAGCCAGGGATTCAACCTGAAGAGATGGACGGTGTCAGTGATGATGATGTAGCCTCTGACTCAGAGAACAGGACTACATGTTTATTTCAAGCTTCAGGTTCTCTTTTATACTTTAACAAAAGCATTAGATCAGAGGTTTGACGTTTTTAGTTTCCCTCAACCAGATTTACTGTACTTAACTTGTGATTACATTGTAACTCATGCTATATTCCTCAGTTTATTTCTTATCTTTCTAAATCCTGTTTGACCCTAGCATCTTAAGATCATTATCTCCTAAAAAGGCTTCTCAGTTTAGTTCAGTCGCTAAGTCCTCCTGTCCGACTCTTTGCAACCTCATGAATTGCAGCATGCCAGGCCTCCCTATCCAGAACCAACTCCCGGAGTTCACTCAGATTCATATCCATCAAGTCAGTGATGCTATCCAGCCATCTCATCCTCTGTCATCCCATTTTCCTCCTGCTCCCAATCCCTCCCAACATCAGTCTTTTCCAATGAGTCAACTCTGCATGAGGTGGCCAAACTATTGGAGTTTCAGTTTTTGCATCATTCCGTCTAAAGAAATCCCAGGGCTGATCTGGTTGGATCTCCTTGCACTCCAAGGGACTCTCAAGAGTCTTCTCCAACACCACAGTTCAAAAGCATCAATTCTTCGGTACTCAGCTTTCTTCACAGTCCAACTCTCACACCCATACATCACCACTGGAAAAACCATAGCCTTGACTAGACAGACAGTTGTTGACAAAGTAATGCCTCTGCTTTTCAAAATGCTATCTAGGTTGGTCATAACTTTTCTTCCAAGGAGTAAGCATCTTCTAATTTCATGGCTGCAATCATCATTTGTGGTGATTTTGGAGCCCCCCCAAATAAAGTCTGACACTGCTTTCACTGTTTCCCCATCTATTTCCCATGAAGTGATGGGACCAGATACCATGATCTTCGTTTTCTGAATGTTGAACTTTAGGCCAACTTTTTCACTCTCCTCTTTCACTTTCATCAAGAGGCTTTTTAGTTCCTCTTCACTTTCTGCCATAAGGGTGGTGTCATCTGCATATCTGAGGTGATTGATATTTCTCCTGGCAATCTTGATTCCAGCTTGTGATTCTTCCAGCCCAGCGTTTCTCATGATATACTCTGCATATAAGTTAAATAAGCAGGGTGACAATAAGCCTTGACGTACTCCTTTTCCTATTAGGAACCAGTTTGTTGTTCCATGTCCATTTTTAACTGTTGCTTCCTGACCTGCATATAGGTTTCTCAAGAGACAGGTGGCTTCTATACCAGATAGCCTGGTATTCCCATGTCTTTCAGAATTTTCCACAGTTTATTGCAATTCATATACTCAGAGGCTTTGGCATAGTCAATAAAGCAGAAATAGATGTTTTTCTGAAACTCTCTTGCTTTTTCCATGATCCAGTGGATGTTGGCAATTTGATCCTTGGTTCCTCTGCCTTTTCTAAAACATGCTTCAACATCTGGAAGTTCACGGTTCACGTATTGCTGAAGCCTGGCTTGGAGAATTTTGAGCATTACTTTACTAGCGTGCGAGATGAGTGCAATTATGTGGTAGTTTGAGCATTCTTTGGCATTGCCTTTCTTTGGAATTGGAATAAAACCTGACCTTTTCCAGTCTTGTGGCCACTGCTGAGTTTTCCAAATTTGCTGGCATATTGAGTGCAGCACTTTCACAGCACCATCTTTCAGGATTTGAAGTAGCTCAACTGGAATTCCATCGCCTCCACTAGCTTTGTTCATAGTGATGCTCTTTAAGGCCCACTTGACTTCACATTCCAGGATGTCTGGCTCTAGGTGAGTGATCACACCATCGTGATTATCTTGGTCGTGAATATCTTTTTTGTACAGTTTTGTGTATTCTTGCCACCTCTTCTTAATATCTTTTGCTTCTGTTAGGTCCATACCATTTCTTTGCTTCTAGCTTTTCTTAATTAATCCTAAACCTTAAACTCAGCGAACTTCTTTTGCCATAAGCATTCCACTCACAAACAGGTCTCACATAATAATCCTTCTCTTGGCCTCAAGATGTGGCCTATGTGCTCATCCTGGGACATTCTTTGTAAAGATCCTTGCACAAATGTCAATGGTTATTTTATAGATTATTTTCTGGGCATGACTATAGAAGGCTTTGTGCTTTCTCATGCTTCTCTCAAGCACCTTAACATTCTTTCCAGCCAACTCAGCCGAAGAAAGGAAAGAACAAGTCAGAATCACAAGGCCTGACTTGTTCATTCCAGGATCATGCCTGGGAGATGAGGAGAGGGGGTTGGGGCCGTGCCTCCATTTTGTCAGTAATGCCCAACATGGCTCCCAACAGTAGTTAGCAATACAATACTGTTCAAAGTTTGTTTCAAGTACCATCATGTTCAGAGCTCACCTTATGTTCTTACCTCATGAAAACAAAGACACAAGGCACTTTGGGAGGTGATAGATGTGTTTATTAACTTGACTGTGGTGATGATATCATGATTGTATACTTATTTGTAAAATCATCAAACTTTATATGGTAAATATGTGTCATTTTCAATATATCAACTTTACTTCAGTAAAGTATGTTCAGAGCTCACCTTATGTTCTTACCTCATGAAAACAAAGACACAAGGCACTTTGGGAGGTGATAGATGTGTTTATTAACTTGACTGTGGTGATGATATCATGATTGTATACTTATTTGTAAAATCATCAAACTTTATATGGTAAATATGTGTCATTTTCAATATATCAACTTTACTTCAGTAAAGCTATCAAGAACATATTGAAACAAACATGACACAATCTGATTTAGTAATATAATTTCATGAAAGCAGAAAATTGTATGACATGGATGGAGATCTTTTTAAGGACAGGGCTGTCTGAAAAATGATAAATTTATTATAAACAATCTTAAGACTTAAAACACTGGATAAAGTCACTAAAAGAAAGTGCTAATCATGATAGGAGCATGGTGGAATTACATTATGTTGAAAAATGTTTAATTCACAACTTTGAATAAATTATCATGTAAGTACTGCTATTCAAATACCAGTTTACCATGAGAACATTTAAATGCCTACTCGATGACAATTGAACTATGATTGAGTCTTCTACATGACAGTCTACTATATGTCAAAGACAAATATGATTCTAGTTACTAAATGATAGTGCCTATTATAGAAATAATGTGGTCATACCTACCATGTAAGAGTTACATATATTACCACTGCAAAAAAGAATGTCAGAGATTTATTGCCATTTAAGAAAGTAAAGCCTTATAAAAGATGCCAGTGTTGTAAAATAACAAGGAAATTAACTTTGGCTGGAGTTGTGAAATACATTTCCTGAAGCCATATAAAATAAAGCAATGAGATTATGCTAATTTAAGCCAATAAATTTTGGGTGCAATTAATGTTCCACAGTCTTCCCAGAAGGGAGTCTCACAGAAGGCCTCACAGAAGAAGCACTACTTGACCTGAAGAGGTTGAAGGAAGCAAAGCATATTTAGATAATTAGAGCTGCTGAACACAGCTGCAGAAACAAAAACCCTTGACATATTCAGGGGAAATGCATGATTTAATACAATTGAGGAATAAAATAAAAGGTGTGATATGTCAGCAAAACCCAGAGGGAGTTAAGCAGTGATTGGGTCATAGAGAACACTACTTGATACACCAAGGAAATTGAATTTTATCTTGAATTTTATGGTGGTGATGGTGCATGTGTATGTGTGTGTGTGTGTTCATGCATATGTGTATGTATGGGAAGTTAATTTTGCCATGTAGATAATTTGTTGATAAGTGGATTCAACAGAGGAGAGTCAGAGAAAGAGGAGAATGTTAATTTAAATAAGGAATTTATCTAAGACAGTAGAAGTAGGAAAAAAGAGTCAAAGTACCAGGAATATTAAAGAAGTCAACTCTCCTGATCTTTGGGGCTAATTATAAATGGTCTCTGAGGAAGACAGAGCAGCCTCAGAGGGCATGGGTGACTGGATAGATTATGCCGCTGTTCACTTATGTTTAAAATACAGAAAAACCGGTCATAGGTGGAGGTGGGAGAACAAAATGTAATTATGCCCAATTTGAAAAGCACAAGCTTTCTAGACATACAAACTCAAGTCCACTTCTAGGTTATCCTGGGCTGTGTGACTTTGGAAAATTTGTTGTAGAAATCAGGTCAGCTGAGAGAGAGATCAAGTAGCCTCTTCAGGACTAGATACAGTAATCAAGTTACTTAATGTAACATTGAATAACTGAATTAGCATTAACGTTAACAAGGTTCTTCTGTTCAGCCTTTGACACTAAGTGAAGAGGAGCTAAAAAGCCTCTTGATGAAAGTGAAAGAGGAGAGCGAAAAAGTTGGCTTAAATCTCAACATGCAGAAAACGAAGATCATGGTATCTGGTCCCATCACTTCATGGGAAATAGATGGGGAAACAGTGTCAGACTTTTTTTTTTTTTTTTTTGGGCCTCCAAAATCACTGCAGATGGTGACTGCAGCCATGAAATTAGAAGATGCTTACTCCTTAGAAGAAAAGTTATGACCAACCTAGGTAGTATATTCAAAAGCAGAGACATTACTTTGCCGACTAAGGTGTGTCTAGTCAAGGCTATGGTTTTTCCAGTGGTCATGTATGGATGTGAGAGTTGGACTGTGAAGAAGGCTGAGTGCCGAAGAATTGATGCTTTTAAACTGTGGTGTTGGAGAAGACTCTTGAGAGTCCCTTGGACTGCAAGGAGATCCAACCAGTCCATTCTGAAGGAGATCAACCCTGGGATTACTTTGGAAGGAGTGATGCTAAAGCTGAAACTCCAGTACTCTGGCCACCTCATGCAAAGAGTTGACTCATTGGAAAAGACTCTGATGCTGGGAGGGATTAGGGGCAGGAGGAGAAGGGGACGACCGAGGATGAGATGGCTGGATGACATCATGGACTCGATGGATGTGAGTCTGAGTGAACTCCGGGAGTTGGTGATGAAAGGGAGGCTTAGCGTGCTGTGATTCATGGGGTTGCAAAGAGTTGGACACGACTGAGCGACTAAACTGAACTGAAGTATATATCCAGAATATTATATGTGTATATACACACACACACACATACTCACCAACAAACTCTGTATACTCAAATTTAGAGAATTTCAATTCTGAGTGTCAGTCTTTGGAAGCCTTAATTAAATAATCATTTGGCACATGACAAAATCACTAATGTCCATGTTAATATCAGCAGATGGGTGTGATATAAACATATTTAAATAAATCTATATAATCTCCAGAGGACTAGTAAACAAAATAGTTATGGTTTTAAAAGATATTTTAGTTACAGTGCTATATAGGACTATAAATTTGATTCTTGCCCTCAAGTGAGGACAAGGCAGATGAACAAAACATAGATACCCACACAGATACGCACAGAGAACAATACAAGGAAACCAGAAAAATACATTCCTAAAATAATTTTTTTTCCAGTAACTGTAGTAGAACAGGTAAAAGAAATAATACTATTGTTTAAAAATATTTGTACAAAAAGTCATTACAAAGTCAACATTTAAGGCAGCTAACATGGAAGGATTTGTCCTGGCCTGTTTGATGAGGCTGGAGCAGGTAGTGGAATTCTCATTAAGTTGGTGGTGGCTGGATAAAGAGAATCTACAAGAGAATAGATTCATTTTAATTGGAACAGACCCCTGGGGAAAAAGACATAGGTCACTGAAGCTCTCTAGGTTATCCATAGCTTTGAGGCTAGGTTCCTAGGTGAAGCAATCATTTTATTTCATTAATTCTCCTTAAAAATAAGCTTAGCCTGTATTCTCTGGAAACAAAAGCTCAAATTGTGTTTTCCAGAGGAAGTGAATGTGTGTGCTATGAATTCATCTATCTGGAAGTCTGGAAAATGTTACTGAATGTGGTAAACATTTATCAATTTCAGAAACAGAAAAGAGCCCAAGGTCAGCAGTGAGTGAAATAAAATCTCTTAGGGAAGATATTACTTTTCAGCACCTATTGATGACCCTGAATTTGCTACAAACAGAATAATGATTCCAGCATGCTAAAGGGCTTCCCGGTGACACAGCGGTAAAGAATCCTCCCAATACAGGAGATGCAAGAGACGTGGGTTCAATCCATGGGTTGAGAAGTTTCCCTAGAATAGGAAATGACAACCAGCTCCAGTGTTCTTGCTTGGAAAATCCCATGGACAGAGGAGCCTGGCAGGCTCTAGTCCAGGGAGTAGCAGAGTCGCACATGACTGAACGCGGGTGTGCATGTGCACACACACACACACACACACACACACGCACGCACATAGGATCTTCAGTATTCATTGAATTAATGCAATATTTTGGAAAATAAGTAAAGTAAAACATTAATGTGTGATATTTAACTATTATTTATCCATAGGAGTCTGTTCTTTGGCTTTCATCCTGTGTATTCAGTCATGATTTTTATCCAGACCTTAGTCACTGGTTGATCTCAGGTTTCAGAATTTATGGCTTATTTGGTATGATGCTTATTTGGTATGATGTAAGATACCTTGCATTCATAATCATGTATTTGTGTCAGAAATCTATGGTTAGCTCATCAAATACCAAAAATGACTTGTCATTTTCTTTTTGTTCCCATATGTAAAGGCTTTTCTTCTTTTCCCTTGCTCCAAATGGTAAAGGCTATAAATCTGGCATGACATGGGTATATATATATATATATATATGAAGTGTGTGTTTGTGTGTGTATACATGTTTTCTAGGTTGAATAAGTCCATGTAACTCTTTATACTTATAGATGTCTTTGGATACTTAAGGAATGTTCTAAACAGTCATTTTCTAATAAGGTAACTCAATTTCTAGGAAAGGAAAGAAAATTTTGGTTTGACTCATACAGAGTTGATAAATTATGTTTTGTTGAAGAGTTTATTTAAACTACAGCAACACTACCTCTGGATTTAGGGCTTTAAAATATTATATCATCCTCATACTGAATGTTCTCAATATTAAAAATGAAATTTCAGAAAATAATCTGTAAGTTTCTAGTTTGTGAACAGTATAGCAGTAATTCTTACTGTTTCTGAGAGAGCAGTTTTATTCTCCATGTGACTCATATAGTCACACTTCGCACATTCATTTAAGTGTATATTCCTTTTAGAGTATATTATTCTTTCCTGTAAAACAAGCTAGGCAACAGGAGAACAAACAGTGACTAACTTCATTTTAGTATGATTCTAATATCAGGAAGCATGAGAGACATTGAAATGAGGAGGGAAAAGATAACCTTGTTTGACAGTTGTTTGACGAAGTAGGGAAGTGAATTTGAAATCGCAGGGGGCTATGAAAACAGTAGTCAATATTTTTGTTCCCAGCTTCTTCTCAAAATCTTACTTCTCAGAACCAGGAATTGAAGATAAATTTGTCAAAGCAAGTGGCCCTTGCTCTCTAGCCTATTGGTTTCATAAAATAATAGAGCTTAAATTGCAGAGTGTCCCAAATAATTAGACTTTGTAACAAATTTTCCTACCCTGAAATTCTGCGACTTCACGGTAGAACCCCTTGAAATTGTTTTGAAAAGGGCGGATTCATATTAATGTTTAGATATTATGTCTTAAGTTAATAGTAAGTAGTTGACAAAAATAAGTGTTTAACCATAACTATGTCTAGAGCTGTCTTTGTACAATCAAGGTTATGCTGGGATTTCAATATAAATGTGACTATAGATATATAAATTTGCAGTTATTATAGATTTAAATCATAGCTCCTCTTCCTAATGTACAACCTGGGGAGGAAAATAGCTAAACAACCATACCCTGTGATACTGTGGGATAATATGAACCTATTTGGTTCGCCCCCCTGGTTCCTGGTACAGAGCTCTTTTGTTCTTCTGTCACTCAGTCATGTCCGACTCTTAAAACTCTTGAAATTTACTGAGATGGGTGAGAGGGACAGCTTTATTATTTATAATATGCTCCTTTTATCCACATCTGAGTTTAAGCTAGTTCAGTAACTCTTAGTGGACCACTGGATAGCATCAGGAATTGGGCTGGTTGCTGGGGGAACCAACCACATGACCAGAGTATTGGAACTTTCAGCATCCATATTTCTTCTCCAACACCTGGGAGGGGATAAGATTTAGAGATCAAATTAATTACCTACCACCAATGATTTAATCCATTTTTCCCACATGATAGAACTTCCATCAGTTCACTTCTCAGTTCAGTCGCTCAGTCATGTCCAACTCTTTGCGACTCCATGAATCGCAGCACACCAGGCATCCCTGTCCATCAACAACTCCCTGAGTTCACTCTGGGATGCCATCCAGCCATCTCATCCTCTGTCATCCCCTTTTCCTCCTGCCCCCAACCCTTCCCAGCATCAGAGTTTTTTCCAATGAGTCAACTCTTCGCATGAGGTGGCCAAAGTACTGGAGTTTCAGCTTTAGCATCATTCCTTCCAAAGAACACCTAATCTTCTTCAGAATAGACTGGTTGGATCTCCTTGCAGTCCAAGGGACTCTCAAGAGTCTTCTCCAACACTACAGTTCAAAAGCATCAATTCTTTGGTGCTCAGCTTTCTTCACAGTCCAGCTCTCACATCCACACACGACCACTGGAAAAGCCATAGCCTTGACTAAATGGACCTTTGTTGGCAAAGTAACGTCTCTGCTTTTGAATATGCTGTCTAGGTTGGTCATAACTTTTCTTCCAAAGAGTAAGCGTCTTTTAATTTCATGGCTGCAATCACCATCTGCAGTAATTTTGGAGCCCCCCAAAATAAAGTCTGACAGTGTTTCCACATTCTCATGAAGTGATAGGACCAGATTCCATGATAAAAACCCTAAATAACTGGATTCAGAGCATTTTCAGTTTGGTGAACATATCTTGGTGCTGAGAGGGTAGAGTGTACCCAGAGAACCTGAAAGCTCTGTGAACTTGCCCCCATGCCTTGCCTGTTCCTGAATTGTATCCTTTATAGTCAACATGTAATAGTGAGTAAACTTCTCTGAAATTCTGTGAGCAAATCATCAAATGTTGGGAGGGTGTTGTGGGAATCCTTGATTGATAATTTGTTGGTTAGAAGAAGGGGAGGATTTGCAACAGGTGTCTGTAGTGAGATGACAGTCTTGTGGGACAGAGCCTTTAACCTGTGTGGTCTGCACCAACTCCGGTTAAGTTATAGGACACCCCATTGGTATTCAGAGAGTTGAAGAGTTGCATGGTGTTGGGGAAAAACTCCCACACTAACGGTATCAGAAGTGTTGTGAGTAATGCTGCTTGCCTCCTCCCACCGCTGCACACATCCAAGTAATAACAAAATCCTGTCAATTTCTTCCTTAAACATTTAATAAATCAGGCTATTCCTTTTATTTTCTATTTCTACAGTCACTGTCCTGCTTTAATCCCTTACTACCTTTGCCCTAGACAAGACTTTACACAGTCAATATAAATTCTCCCTTCTTATATGTTACCTCTTTTGCTTAGAACATTTTCTTCCTTTATCATTTCATGGCAAATAGATGGAGAAAAAGTGGAAACAATGACAGATAATATTTTCTTGTGATCCAAAATCACCGTGGATGGTGACTGCAGTCATAATAAATTAAAAGACACTGACTCCTAACTCTCAAGAGTCTTCTCCAACACTACAGTTCAAAAGCATCAATTCTTTGGTGCTCAGCTTTCTTCACAGTCCAGCTCTCACATCCACACACGACCACTGGAAAAGCCATAGCCTTGACTAAATGGACCTTTGTTGGCAAAGTAACGTCTCTGCTTTTGAATATGCTGTCTAGGTTGGTCATAACTTTTCTTCCAAAGAGTAAGCGTCTTTTAATTTCATGGCTGCAATCACCATCTGCAGTAATTTTGGAGCCCCCCAAAATAAAGTCTGACAGTGTTTCCACATTCTCATGAAGTGATAGGACCAGATTCCATGATAAAAACCCTAAATAACTGGATTCAGAGCATTTTCAGTTTGGTGAACATATCTTGGTGCTGAGAGGGTAGAGTGTACCCAGAGAACCTGAAAGCTCTGTGAACTTGCCCCCATGCCTTGCCTGTTCCTGAATTGTATCCTTTATAGTCAACATGTAATAGTGAGTAAACTTCTCTGAAATTCTGTGAGCAAATCATCAAATGTTGGGAGGGTGTTGTGGGAATCCTTGATTGATAATTTGTTGGTTAGAAGAAGGGGAGGATTTGCAACAGGTGTCTGTAGTGAGATGACAGTCTTGTGGGACAGAGCCTTTAACCTGTGTGGTCTGCACCAACTCCGGTTAAGTTATAGGACACCCCATTGGTATTCAGAGAGTTGAAGAGTTGCATGGTGTTGGGGAAAAACTCCCACACTAACGGTATCAGAAGTGTTGTGAGTAATGCTGCTTGCCTCCTCCCACCGCTGCACACATCCAAGTAATAACAAAATCCTGTCAATTTCTTCCTTAAACATTTAATAAATCAGGCTATTCCTTTTATTTTCTATTTCTACAGTCACTGTCCTGCTTTAATCCCTTACTACCTTTGCCCTAGACAAGACTTTACACAGTCAATATAAATTCTCCCTTCTTATATGTTACCTCTTTTGCTTAGAACATTTTCTTCCTTTATCATTTCATGGCAAATAGATGGAGAAAAAGTGGAAACAATGACAGATAATATTTTCTTGTGATCCAAAATCACCGTGGATGGTGACTGCAGTCATAATAAATTAAAAGACACTGACTCCTTGGAAGGAAAGCTATGACAAACCTGGACAGCATATTAAAAAGCAGAGACATCACTTTGCCAACAAAGGTCTGTATAGTCTAACCTATGGTTTTTCCAGTAGTTATGTACAAATGTGAAAGTAGGACTGTAAAGAAGGCTGAGAGTCAAAGAATTGATGCTTTCAAACTGTGGTGATGGAGAAGACTTTTGAGAGTCCATTGGACAGCAAGGAAGTCAAACCAGTCAATCCTAGAGGAAATTAACCCTGAGTATTCATTGGAAGGACTAGTGGTGAAGCCAAAGCTCCAATACTTCAGCCACTTGATGTGAAGAGCCAACTCATTGGAAAAGACTCTGTTTCTGGGAAAGATTGAAGGCAGGAGGAGAAGGGAATGACAGAGGATATCGTTGGATGGCATCATGGACTCAATGGACATAAGTCTGAGCAAACTCCAAGAGACAGTGAAGGACAGGGAAGCCTAGTGTGCTGCAGTCCATGGGCTCTCAAAGAAATGGACATGACTAAGTGAGTAAACAGCAACAACAACAACAATGACTTGTTGGAGATCACTTGCCCATTCAAAACGTTCAGCATTGGGCCTCTCTGGTGGTCCATTGGTTAAGAATCCACCTTGCAATGCAAGGGACAAAGGGACACCAGTTTGATCCCTGGTCTGGGAAGACCCTGCTTGCAGTAGAGCAACCAAGCCCATGCACCACAGCTAGTGAAGCCCATGAGTCTCAGAGTCCATGCTCACAAGAGAAGCCACTGTAATGAGAAGGTTGTGTACTGCAGCTAGAGCACAGCTCTGGTTTACCACAACTAGAGAAAGCCTGTGCACAGTGACATGACAAATACCCAGTGCAGCCATAAACAGACAAATAACAAATAAAATAGATTATTTTTTAAAAAAAAGTGTTCAGCACCCTTACCATCTCACCTTCCTTTTATTCCCTCAGAGGAAGCACACTGAGGGTGGAAGGGGTGATAGCTGTTTCTTTAGGTGGAAGGTCACACACTGGCAGACATATGTGTCTTACCTGGGCTTTGTGATCGGTAAAAGTATGACCCAGTGTATGCTAAGGTAAGATGCATCTTTATCTCTCCAGAGTTAGGATCATAAAGTGAGCCAAGAGGAGTCATTGCTCTAAGAATAATACTTAACAAGCTGTCATTTGCATCTGAAAAGGGAGGCTAAAGACTTAGGCTCTCTAGGAAGCTTGAAGACAGTATTAGCAAACTTTACATGACTTGCTCAAATACTAAATATTCTTGCATGCATGCTAAATCACTTCAGTTGAGTCCAACTCTGTGACCCTGTGGACTATAGCCTGCCAGGCTCCTTTGTCCATGGGATTTTCCAGGCAAGAACACTGAAATGGGTCGCCATGCCCTCTTCTAGGGGATCTTCCCAACCCAGGGATCGAACCCGTGTCTCCTGAGTCTCCTACATTGGCAGCCAGGATCTTTACTGCTGAGCCACCAGAGAGGGCAGGCAGGTTCTTTATGACTAGGGCCATTCTAGTGTCATATTAAAAGTGCCCCACGGGCAAAATAAACATTTTACTGTGGCATAATCTTTTAAAACCTTGATTTCACAATTTAAATTTTAAAATACATTTTAAGATGTATGTGCCTCTACCTTTAAATATGAGTGTTAATATTGAGAACAGCAGGGTAGAAATTAATGCTATGTGTATGAGAGAAAACACATGGAAGCCAAAAATTAGCTTCTTGAAGGGTGTTAACTGCTGATTAACTATGTCAACTGGCAAGATTAACCTTTTTCATGATTTCATGGTTTAATTAATTGAAAATGAACTAATTTGTTTTCTGAAGTTTAAACGTGTGATTAGAGATTGAAATTTTCTAAATTGAATTTATACATCTTTGATAATCCCTGAACAGAATCAGAAAATATTGGTACAAATGAGTCTCCTATCAATCCTATGGGGCCATCCAAGGCTCAATCAGTGTGGCTGCTGTTTTTAACTGGATATCTCCATAAATGGTGGTAAAACTCATAGTAATACAGAACTTGAGCTGTGCTGTGCTCAGTGGGTCAGTCGTGTCCGACTCTTTGTGACCCCGTGGGCTGTAGCACAGCAGTCTCTCCTCTCCATGGGATTTTCCAGGCAAGAATACTGGAGTGGGTTGCCATTTCCTCCTCCAGGGAATCTTCCTGACCTAGAGATGAAACCTGCATCTTCTGCATCTCCTGCATTGACAGGAGTTAATTTTTTAAAATAAAATCATACAGCCTACATGGAGATACCCTTCCAATGTACTGGGAGGAAACCGACAAATTAAAGGAGATTACTCATGGGCACATCCCTGGGAGTCTCTCTAATTGTTAAATAGCTTCTCCTTATAGATTTTTCTTTGCGACTGTAGGAGGAGTAGATGTAGCTAAACTCTAAAGCTCGGTAGGCAGCTGAGACTGATAAATCTAATAAGGGATTGATTTACCATGTCTGTGTCTGTCAAGGTCTGCTTGGCTTTGTATCCAAATAACACCATTTCCTCTTCATTGTTTGACCGGTATTCTTTCAGAAGCATAGCCATGTTACCTCCTGTCCTTCTAGCTCAATCACTCTGCTCTTCCTTTTTCACTGTAATGATGGAGAAAATACTTTGGAAAATTCAAATACGCATTCTTTTCTAGCTTTTCAAGTCTATGACATTTATTCTAGTTGGCCCAAGAATTCATCCCACCTGGAGAAGATTAAGGCATGTTGCAAGTAGGATGATGTCATAGCTTTTGACATGGAAAACAGGATTTTTCCAATTCCTGAAATTTCCTTTCAGTGTATCAAGAACACTGGTGGATAAAGAGAAGGAAGACGTTAACAATTCATCCAGAAATGTGTGTCTGTAGTTTTTTCCTTGGACTGCTATTCAAAGACGTAAAAGAAAGTGAGCAAGTGAGGGTAAATGAGGCCAGAATGACTTTTTGTGTCCTCTTCTCATTTAAGACTCTGAGCCTTTCATGCTCCTCCTCACATAACTTTATAAAGGAAACATTATTTTTCTCATTTTAAAAATTGAGGCAAGTGGAAGTGAACAATTTGCTTGAAATTATACAGATGGCAAAGACCTGGGCTTGAACCCACGACAGTCTGACTAATCACTCTTCACAATACCATACAACTATAAGCACTTCTGTGCTGTCTCTGTAAACATTGTGCACATTAAAAAATTAAAGTAGTAAAAACTAAAAGTCAATAAAACTTTAATACTTTGCACTTATGGAATAAACGCGTTTCTGTTTACATTGTTAATATGGTATCAGAGTATGATACTTGCTATGCTGGCTTAGCAGTCTATTAAAACCTCCTAAACTTTTGAGTGGAAATAAAGATTTAATATGTAACTTGAACTTCTATGTTGTCTTGTTAAAAAACAAGTTTGACTTGTACTTTTGTCCAGTTGCATCCAAACTAAAAGCATTTTGTTTTTCTCTCATATGAATCTCTTGAACTGTTTTGTTATTATCGATAATCACAAATGTTAATATAATTTCTCATCTAAACTTATCAAGTACCATAAACTTCTACATAGATCTGTAATTTCTTTCAGCCTGTCAGGAAGTAAATTAATTGCAACAATAGGTATACTCTTTGAAACTCTTTTAAACAGGGTACTTTGTTCATATTCCAGCCATTCCCTTAGAGATGGTATAAATATTTAAAAATTGTTTTGGGAACCAAACTCTTTATATGTAGGTGTATTTGGAGTCTTCGTGTTATTTAATCCCACCATCCAACAGAATATAAACTCTCTCTCTCTCAACTAGATGTTATCGTCACTTTTAGATGCTTAGCTCTTCACTTACATGTTTTAAAGGATTATTTCATAGTAGTTTATTTGAATTAAATAAGACACTTTTCACATCAGCTTTTAAAATTTGAGGTTTCATTCTCTTTTATTTATTTTTTTGCCGACTTGATGTCTCTGGTGTAAGGCTTGCTTTTGCTTGTAAACCTATAGTGTTACCAGTTAAATAATGTTCAAGTCATGTTAACCACTCTGGATTAAAAACATTCTTGAGAAATTCAGCAGTGGTTGTGGATCACTGAAATCTGGAAAAATATCAGCACCATGTGACAGTTGCATAAAATATGGTGGATCTGGTATTTAATGTACAAGATCTTGGTTAGAAAATGAAGGTGGTTGGTGGAGAATGGACATGTGTCTGTGTGGCTGAGTCTTTTCACTGTTTACCTGAAGAGATCACAATATTGTTAATTGGCTATATCTCAATACAAAATAAAACATTTTTAAAAAAAGAAAAAGAAAATGAAGGTGAACCTCTTGTACAATTTCATGCATAAGACAGCATCAAGCAGAGGGAGGAAAAAGGGAAGAGCGGGGAATGTGCAAATCCTAATTTCCCAGAAAAATGGGGGCAGGCAAAATTTGACTCTAAGGAAAGTGATAAAATAGAAACAATTGCATTAAATCAGTTATAGAAAGCAAGTCACACCTTTTACTATAATTTCATAGAGTGGATTTTTTTCAATATTCTATTTGATTTAAAAAAAAAGTAAATTTTATGGTCAACTTAAGGCATCTTTCTTAATCAAACACTCAAGTAGTGTTTTTTTTCTGCCTGGTTGGTGTTAGCTGCCTGAGCTAACATATTTGTCTGTTTTATTACTTTTAAAATATTATTATTCCCTTTGGTAGGAATCTACTTGCAATTCATAAATTGAAGTATTTCTTATCTTTCACTCTAATATAATCAATTATTTGATAACTCAGCGAGCATGTGCTTTTATTATCACCACTCACATGCTATTTTGGACATAGTTCATTTGTTTTTTTTTTCCCTAAGTATCTGTGACTATGTGAAAATGATGTCAGAAAAAGATTGTGCTTTCATTTTTCAGAAAGAATCTCCAAGTGTTGGACTGGGGAGTCATGCCGTTGTCAGTAACAGTCATAGCTGAAAGTTTCATCGTTTCCAATAAATAATCTGGGTGACCATAATTATATAGGATCTAGAAAAGATTGTTAAATTTATGAAAATAAGTTATGGACTGTGCATCACATAGGATTAGCTTTGTCTGAAACTGATAGAGATCTGCAAGTGACAATGTCATAAGCAACATGGAGGTTTTCTGTCTCAGGCAAACAGAATCTTAGTGTTACCTGTCCAGGGTTGGCATGATGCCTCATAATCAATGGGGGTCGGATGCCTTCTCTCTTGTTGCTGGGCCATCTTCACTATGTGGCTTCCACATTATGGTCACATGGGACGGATTAAGCTCCAGTTTCTTATTTATTGAAGAAAGAAATGGCAACCCACTCAAGTATTCTTGCCTGGGAGATCCCATGGACAGAGGAGCCTTGTGGGCGATAGTCCATGTGGGTCTCAAGAGTGGGACATGACTTAGTAACTAAACCTCCTCCACCACCCCTTATTTATGGCCCAGTCATTGAAAAAGAAGAATTCCAAAAGGACAAACTTCAACTATGAAGGAGGGGGAGGAATGTACGTCAGGGACAATTTCCAATCTCAGTCACAAAATTACTAACCTAAATTATCTCAAACCTAAAGGTACAATATTGAGTTTTAAAAAACACTGATATTCATATTTTTGATGGTAAAACTATGGCACATTTAGCTATTTACACTAATTATTTTACCAAATAATTTAGATATAAGAAAAGACATTTATAAGACAAGATGTTGTAGAGAAAAAGTTAGACTTAGAAACATAAAATACAAGAAAGATATGAAATATACTTTAGATTATTGTGATTTTAAAGTATATTTTGTAGGAAAATTGTGCTCTTAACATACCAAAACTACTCAGGAAAGGTTGAATAAAAGAGTAACCAAGTTTTGTCTTTAAAAGAATATGAAAGTGTTAGTTACTCAGTCATGTCCAACTGTTTGTGACCACAAGGACTATATAGGCTGCCAGGCTCCTCTCTCCATGGAATTCTACAGGCAAGAATACTGTAATGAGTAGCTAGTCCATTTTCCAGGAGATGTCCCCAGCCCAGGGATTGAACCCAGGTCTCCCACATTGCAGGCAGGTTCTTTACCATCTGAGCCTCCAGGGAAGTGCAATATATTTCTTTTAAAAAAGTTGTTTAATATTAGGAGGATGTGATATCTCCATGAGGGCAGCAATTTATATTTTGTTCACAGTTATAATCTTGGCACCTGGAAAACTGCTTCCTACAAAGTAGTGTTAAATACATGTTGTTGAGTTATCAAATGATTGATTAATTACATTAGCCTGAAAAACAAGAAATATAAATTGCAAGTAGATTCCTAAAAAAGGGAATACAATTGATGCTAACAATAACAAAATAAAACAAAACAACACAGTATATGAGATCACTTCCTCAACTTATTCAACATTATGAGAAACCTCTAAGAAAAGAGCAATTTAAGTATATATGAGACTCACTGGAAATGTCAATATATCCTAATTTCAAAGCTCTCCAATTTTATCAAAGTAGAAGAAATGATGGGCATCAAATTACATAGACTTTAAAAACTTTTCAGCAGCAAATCACAAGAAAAGATATGAGCTGGCCAGCAACAGAGTCATGAAATGGTGGGAAATGTAATGAAGTAGGTGCTGAATTTAAGAAAGAAAAGCAGTGTATGCACTTATCATTATGCATGTTGTTTGAATTTATAAGTTGTAATGTTTTCTGAATAAGTGAAAATGTGAAAAGCTCTCAATTCTGCCATGTCTTTATATGACACTACTCATGAATATGCAAAAGGATGAATAATTCTCAAAATATGTAAGCAGAACAAAAGGATTACGAGTGGGCTAAGAAAGGAATAAAATATGGCTTGATGTGTTCTTATTCTTTGTGTAATTGAGACACATCTAGAGATTACTGAATTCTCTAATATGCAGGTGACTGGTAAATCAAGTATGTGCCTGACAGATTCCAAATTTAAAAATATAATTTTAAATACTATGTTTTTAAAAAAAATTCTCTCTAGTTTTAGAATTCTTTCTCGTGAGCAACAAGCAAATTTTATTACAGAATCCTTTTTCATTGCCTTCAAAAAAGAAACATTATTTTACATTTTCTCAGAGAAAGATGATAAATATTTTAAATGGATTTGGGAAGAAGAGACAAAATACATCAGAGACTCATCTTCAAAGCTTTCAAAAAACACATACTTCTTCAAAATGTCTTGTGTCATGAGTTTTTATTTCAGAAATGAATACTTAGAGAAAGCAACTCGTGATAATCATTGAGAATATAGTTGTTTCTCCTTTGTTCCTTCTACTCCCTGTGCCTGGAAGAGGACCTAGTACATAGTAGATGCTCAATACATACTTAATGTATAATTGATTGAATAACTGATTAAAATGTTAATTAGATGCTTATATAATCCTGGAACTTCAATTTACTGAAATTCTGCAAAGTTTAACTTCATTTATGAGTGTATCTACATAATCAGCTTTGGCAGTTGATGTATTTAATGTGATATTCATAATAACATTCAGAACTGGCCCTTAAATGTTTTGAATTGGCCAATGAGTCATCTGCTCTTGCACTTGACTTTCCATTCCATTTTATCCTTAAGATTACTTTTAAAATACCACAGAGAACCATATTAGTGACTGGCATTGATAGATATTGGGAAATGACTGGTAACCAGATTGATGGAAGCAGAAGGGCTCAGTGGCACTGGGAAGAAATTTCCTAATCTGTGGAGAGAAAGTGATATTTCACTATTCATATCCCCTAAAAATTCTTTGCTGCAATTTCATGCATTCCTATAATCTACATTTTAGATTGAAGCCTCTCACTTTTAACATATACTGCTTTGGTTATAAGTTGATGTGATTTTAATATCACTGCTGGGAATGATGTTTAGGAAAGTAACTTATTTTATTAAAAGCTTCCAATATTATTCAAATTAATGATTGACTTACAAGATTACTCTGAAGCTTCCCATAAAACTTTAATCTTTTTATTTTTTTAAGTCCTTATGTAACTACTGCTCTGTCATTCCAGAGAATCAAAACTTGATTTCTAAGCTTTCACATTCAGCCTACCTAGGTATCTTGGGAATGGGAGTGTAATAAGTGTTTTTAATTGATTGGAGAATTAAAATTTCATAATAGGACTAAATGATAAGTTTCTAAGAAATAGTTTGCCAGTTGACCTTAAAGGAAACCCAGTAGAATTGTGGTGCAACTCTACTGAAATTATTCTCCTTAAGGTTACAACAGCGGCTTTGCCAATTTTCCTCAGTTTTGATAATTTATAACATCTCTGTTAATTTTTATAAAGCAGAGGTGACAGGGGACTCAAAACATAGAAAGGAAACATGGGAAGAGAGACCGACGAAAATGAGAAAAGGAAGTGAAAACCGAGAAGACAAGAGATGACTCAGTCATAAACAATCGTAAGTGAAGGACTGAGGGACATGCATTAAAATCCAAAAGTCACAAGTAAAGGAACGATTTGAAGTAGAGTACAGATACAGACACGAGGGTATCTACGTATCTGTAAATACGAGCGCAGACACAGTACAGATACGAAATGATTCTAAATACTCAGGGAGACGAGGATCGTACCGTACCTAGAGAGTGGGTTCCCTCCTATTATCGAACGGTGTGAGGGGTAGGATGGTGTAAAGATTTTACAGTGTGGAGATGGAGGTAGGGAAGAGTCCTACTTCAATTTTAAGGAATTGTGAAGGATCTCCAAAAGGTCCTATCCCAGGTCCGAATGGAGAGGTACTGGTGTAAAATAGTAAACGAGAGATTATTATAACAAAACCCCCGAAGGGTCCACCGAGTCACCATTTGTTAGACGGACGGTTACGTCCTCTACGTCCAAACTAGGGACCCAGTTCTTCTAGTGGAACTCTACCTTTACCATTGGGTGAAATCATAAGAACGAACCCTTTAGGGTACCTGTCTCCTTGGGTCGTCCGATGTAAAGGTACTCTAACGTCCTCTAAGTCTGTACTGAATCGTTAACTTGTTGTCGTTATGACACAAGTCAAGAAATTTACGTAAGACAAGAAAGAGGAAGGCATACGAAGGGACCTACACGTGGTGTGGGAGAGAGATTGCCTATTACGGAAAATGGGAGTTCTGAATGAAACGTATAGGAAGGAAGTTTTCTGGAAGTGACAGTGGAATATCGGAGGTCTACCATGTCGATGGACGGAAAACCGGAGAACATGAATGATAGTCTCTTAGGGACTATAGGGGATATAAAAATAATAGATAACTGAATTAAGAGATGACTGAAGTAAGGGATAAAGACCTCCTATTGTGGACACTGAAGAAAAAAAAAAAAAAAAAAGTATAGAAAAAGCCAAGCATGAATTAAGCACCCAATTTTAAAAATTGTTTTTGTTTTTTGATGTATTTTTGGCTCTGCTGGGTCTTCGTTGCTGTGGGGCTTTTCTGTAGTTGTGGTGCACGGGTTCTCGTTGCAGTGGCTTCTCTTGTTACGGTGCCCAGGCACTGGGCATGTGGGCTTCAGTAGTTGCAGCTTGTGGGCTCAATAGCTGCGGCACATGGGCTCTTGAGCACAGATTCAACAACTGTGGCACTCAGGCTAAGCTGCCCCGCGGCATATAGGATCTTTCCAGATCAGGGATCGAACCCATGTCTCTTGCATTGGCAGCCACCAGGGAAGCCCCAGTTTTGTTTTGTTTTTTTTTTTTCTTAATAAATAAAAGTAGGTATTTTTTCACTCAGCATCCAAGTCCAAAGATTCAAAGCTATTAATATTTTCTTTCTGACTTATCTCGATTGCTATGGATTTTCTCCAAATACTTGAATTTAGGATAACATAATAAAAAACAAATAATTCATTTTAAGCTAATTGAAATTTTATTTTTAAAATATAAAATTACCTTTGAGCATTGCCTTGACCATCCCCGACAAATTATACATATAGCTCATTACTATTACTTCCTAAACAGTTTATAATTACACATATTTTTTGCCCAATGTATTATGAGATTGTTTTCCAATTATTAACTAATCAGATCCTTTTTAAAAAATATTTCTTTTGGAAATACTAGTTTTATTCATTTGCAAAGAAAGACTAGAGGTAGTATATTTTTGGGACTTTGAAATTTAAGTTTTTTGCAAGATATATATTGTTTTTAAAGGGTCATGTGCATTAGTTAATTTTCTATTGAAACTTTCACAAAATTTTATATATATAAAATTCTGAATTCATTTCTTCTAATTTTTATGTGCTGTGTTCTGTGCTTAATTGCTTAGTTGTATCTTATTCTTTGTGACCCCAAGGACTGTAGCCCTCCAGGCTCGTCTGTCCATGGGATTCTCCAGGCAAGAATACTGGAGTGGGTTGCCATGCCCTCTTCCAGGGGGTCTTCCCAACCCAGGTCTCCCACATCACAGGTGGATTCTATACCATTTGAGCCACCAGGGAAGCCTAAATATAATCAGATATTTTCTATATAATTGATTAGGGGCTGAGAAATGTTCATAGAATTGGGCCTTTGTCAAATATCACTCAATTCCAAGTATTTGTCTTTCTGCATTTTGATACATTTTAGGATTTTCATCTCATTACTTTCATGATTTTCTTTTATCCATATTAAAAACAATCTTTCAATTCTACTTTGTTCAGATTAACATAGCTTTTTGTCTCATTTTTCTCGATGCTTCCAAATGCACTGTCACCCACTGTTTCGTTTTACCTTTCCATGCTGTTTTGTTTTGGTTGTCTGTCTTTTAAGTAGAGATTATTTGATTTGGGGTGCTACGAAATTTCTTTTCCATTTCTTCACAAGCCAAATGAGAGAGGATTCAAGGGGGCCCTTTAAAGAGATTGCCTTGTGTATTGCCGTCTGAGGCACAGATACTGCTGCTGGAAAAACCTGAAGTCTGGCTACCTTAGGAACAGCTTGCTATTGCTGAAAGTCTTTGGAAGGAAGAATTCATTCAGGCTTCCTGGGGATGCCAGAGGGGCCACAGGTAAGAGAAAGAATACCTGGAGCTACCTTGGAGGGGCTCTAGGCTCTTGAGAGAGTGGAATGGGCCTGAGAGAGTCAGGATGAGGTCCTCAATGTCCAGGCAGAGGAGACCACACCCATTTAAAGACAGCAGAGGTGGGGGATTCCACTGCCAGTCATGGGACTCCATAGAAAGTCCAAACACTGGCCAGGAGAAGAATCAGCCTTATAGTTCCTGCCAAGCCAGGGCATACCAGTGCCAGATTCTACTGATGGCTATTAAAGGAGAACTTTCTTGGCCTTCCCTCTTTCTAATATGCCTTCCTGAAGTCTAGATGCTGTATAACCAGCCAACCGAAGGGAAGAAGGGCAGTGAGTGAGAACAAGGGAGCTAGAAACCTTCCCATGCAAGCCTCCTCTCTAAGGAAGGGAGGGAGGGAGGAGCTTTAAATTCAGTTTGGAGTCTTGAGTGTTTCTTGGGAATGATCACTTAAGTACCCAAATTAAACATTTTGTGACTAAAGATGACTAGAGGAACTTTTTTCTGAGAGTGATCAAAAAAGTCATGGCATCTGTTAGACTTCTGCTTTGAATTAACCTGAGAGAACAGATTTGAATGGGCAGAGGGAAAAGGATAGCTTTCCCCTGGTTTTCTCGCATGCTGGTGTGTATCGGAAGACCTGGAGAACTCAGGACAAACACAGTAGAGCAGTACTGAAGAGGATAGGCCTGAGCCTTTGGATGTATGCCCAGTTCTCAGGTGATTTTGATTCCAATCAGTTTCAGAACCGCTTTCTTGGATATACTATAGTGGAATAGTAGATGAGGCTGTCATAAGCTGCTTGCTTAACGCAAATTAGAATTCCCTCTGGATGCTACCTATCATTCCTATGTTTCTCAGGTTGCTGGTTCTTCCTATCTATATCTTAACAAACTTATTCCTGTGTCTCTTTCCTTTACATCCCAAAGAGCTAGTGTTCTTATCACCATTCCATGATCATTCCATCATTTCATATCTAATTATAATTAGGAAGCCTTGTATTTTGTTATAATCCTATGGATCACTGGTGGCTCAGACAGTAAAGTCTGCCTGCAACGCAGGAGACCCAGGGTTGATACCTGGCTAGAGAAGATACCCTGGGGAAGACAATGGCAACCCACTCTAGTATTCTTGCCTGGAGAATTCTGTGGACAGAGAAGCCTGGTGAGTTATAGTCTAATGTGTTGCAAAGAGTCAGACAACTTGGCTGGGTGACTAAGCATGCACTATGGATAGTCAGACAGTATGATCAATGTCCCAGAAAAGGACGCTGGCCTTGATTCAGTGACCTCTTAATTAAAGAAAATTTCTCCCTTATTTTTTTAGATTTATTCTTTTCATTTTTCCCCTATAGCCTTCCATGTTAATATAAATTATTTCACAAAACCTACTTAGTTTTCATTTAGGCTTATTATTTTTGTTCTCTGCTTCAGCCATTTTTTTTTCATTCCTTTGTATTTATTGTTAACGTCCTGCTGCTGCTGCTGTCACTTCAGTTGTGTCCGACTCTGTGTGACCCCATAGATGGAAGCCCACCAGGCTCTGCCATCCCTGGGATTCTTCAAGAAAGAACACTGGAGTGGGTTACCACTTTCTTTTCCAATGCATGAAAGTGAAAGTGAAGTTGCTCAGTTACGACTCCATGGACTGCAGCCCACCAGGCCCCCATGGGATTTTCCAGGCAAGAGTACTGGAGTGGGGTGCCATTGCCTTCTCTGTGTTAACATCCTAATATTCATTTAAAATATGGAGTGCTTCATGAATTTACATGTCATCTTTTGGCAGGACCATGCTAATCTTCTCTGTATTGTTCCAGTTTTAGTACATGCACTGAGCATTCAGCCAACATTTTAGAAAATATACTTGCTATATTTATGGATGTATCATTGGATTGTATGTTAGTTTTTTGTGGTTGCTGTAACAAATTACCATAAATGTGGTGGCTAAAAGCAACAGAAATTTATCCTCTCCCAGTTCAGGAGGCCAGAAATCCAAAATGTGTTCCATTGGGACCTAAATCAAGATGCTACCAGGGCTATTCACCTTTCAGAGGCTCAAGAGGAATACTCTGTCCCTTGCCTCTTTCAGCTTCTGTGGCTGCTAGCATGCCTTTGCTTTTCACCACATTGTCAACATTTTCAAATCTCCACAGCTATTTACTTAGCATTTATATTACAACTCTATATCTAACTTTTATATTGTATTAGCTATTATAAGTAATCTCAAAATGATTTAAAGGATGTACATAGGTTATATGCAAATAGTACACCATTTTATATAACGATCTGGAGCATCCTCGGATTTTGATGTCTGGCGGGTTTTGTTTCCTCTTTTTGTGGATGTCTGTCTCAGATATATGTGATATCATTTAGGGTCCATAAGAAAGATAAGAATAAGTTTTTCCTCTCAGTAGCTTCAACTTGATTGTATCTTTTGCCATATAAGGTAATACATTTGTCCCTTGGTGTCTTGACTCTTTGCGACCCCATAGAATGCAGCATGCCAGGCTCCCCTTTGCCCTTCACATTGCCCAGAGTTTGTTCAAACTCATGTCCACTAAGTCAGTTTTGCCATCTAACCATCTCATCTTCTGTCGATCCCTTCCCCTCCTGCCTTCGATCTTTCCCAGCATCATGGTTTTTTCCAGTGAGTCAGTTCTTCACATCAGTTGGCCAAAGTATTGGAGCTTCAGCTTCAGCTTCAGTCCTTCCAATGACTATTCAGGACTGATTTCCTCTAGGATTGACTGATTTGATCTCCTTGCAGTCCAAAGGACTCTCAAGAGTCTTCCCCAGCACCACAATTTGAAAGCATCTCTTCTTTGGTGCTTTATGGTCCAACTCTCACATTCATGCATGACTACTGGAAAAACCATAGCTTTGACTAGACAGAACTTTGTTCGAAAAGTGATGTCTCTGCTTTTCAATAGCTGTCTAGGTTTGTTATAGCTTTTCCTTCATGTCTGTAGTCACCATCTACAGTGATTTTGAGCCAATAAATATAGTCTGTCGCTGTTTCCATTTTTCCCCCCACCTATTACCATGAAGGGATAGGACTGGATGTCAGGGTCTCAGTTTTTTGAATGTTGAGTTTTAAGCTAGCCTTTTATCCTTGGAGTCTGTGGGGTATTAATTTCAGGACCCATCCCCACCAGACATCAAAATCCGAGGAGGCTCCAGACCGTTATATAAAATGGTGTAGTATTTGCATATAACCTACGTACATTCTTTAAATCATCTTGAGATTAGTTATAATAGCTAATACAATATAAATGCTAGGTATATAGTTGTAATATAAATGCTAAGTAAATAGAAGGTGATGGCACCCCACTCCAGTACTCTTGCCTGGAAACTCCCATGGATGGAGGAGCTTGGTGGGCTGCAGTCCATGGGGTTGCTAAGAGTTGGGCACGACTGAGCGACTTCACTTTCACTTTTCACTTTCATGCATTGGAGAAGGAAAGGGCAGCCTGCTCCAGCGTTCTTGCCTGGAGAATCCCAGGGATGGCGGAGCCTGGCAGGCTGCAGTCTATGGGGTCACACAGAGTCGGACACGACTGAGGTGACTTAGCAGCAGCAGCAGTGAGCAGTAAATTCAAATTTTGCTTAGTGGAACATTCAGGATTTAAAAAACTGTATTTTCAGTCCATGAAAACTGAAAACCCAAATCTATGCACAACCCAAGGATATGGAAACCAAAGACAGACAGGATGTGAAGGACTTACTATATTCATAGGTTCTGGAAATTGGGATTTGAGTGTATTGTCAGGGGCCATTTTTCGGTCTACCACAATTTGTATTGATCTAATAGTCTGAAAATAAAAGAGGAGAGTGAAAAAGTTGGCTTAAAGCTCAACATTCAGAAAACTAAGATCATGGTATCCGGTCCCATCATTCCATGGGAAATAGATGGAGAAACAGTGGAAACAGTGGCAGGCTTTACTTTTGGGGCTCCAAAATCACTGCAGATGGTGATTGCAGCCATGAAATTAAAAGACGCTTACTCCTTGAAAGAAACGTTATGACCAACCTAGATACCATATTCAAAAGCAGAGACATTACTTTGCTGACTAAGGTCCATCTAGTAAAGGCTATGGCTTTTCCAGTAGTCATGTATGAATGTGAGAGTTGGACTGTGAAGAAGGCTGAGCATGGAAGAATTGATGCTTTTGAACTGTGGTGTTGGAGAAGACTCTTGAGAGTCCCTTGGACTGTAGGGAGATCCAACCAGTGCATTCTGAAGGAGATCAACCCTGGGATTTCTTTGGAA
>SJYC01063035.1:0-14055 GCA_006408675.1 Madoqua kirkii
AGCTCGGCCCCGCGAGCCGCCCCGGCCTCGCTCCCGGCCTCCGGAGCGCCCGGCCGTGCGCGCCGCCTCCGCGCCGCCGCCGCTCCCCGCCCCCGGCCCGCGGGCCGCCGAGGCGGGCTGGGACCTATCGGTGGCCGCGGAGGCGGCGTCTGCACCCGCCCTAGGGTCACAGCGGCCGCCCCCGTGCCCGCCCCGTCGGCGGGGCCCGCGCCCTGGGCACCTGGGCCGCGCGCTCCCGGGCGCTCCGGAGGCCGCGCGGGGACCTCGGAGGGAGTCTCCGGGGGAAGAGCCGCCGCGCGGGCGGCGGGAAAGTGTGAAAATAGACTGAAGGCGGTGGGACGTTTTGTTCAGATTAAAAGCAGGTTTTTATAAAACAAATTGCTGCACAGTGCCGCACTGTAGGATTGTTACCATTATAAATTTATTAGAACTTTGGGGGAAAAAAAACAAACTCCCCTGTGCCTAGAAGCCTCAGCTTGTCCTTAAAAAAATTTTTTTTTTATAATGAAAGCTTTATTGAGACATAATCCCTCTTTTTAGACTGTTCGGTTCAGTGGCCCCTTAGCATGCTCACCAGGAACTGTTAGGCCAAGCACCTTGGTAACGTTTTAACCTGCCTGGCTAGCGGTCCCGTCCTCCCAAGGCACCCCCAGCATGAAGCTGCCTGTTTGGGACGTTTTATAGAAATAGAATCAAACAAGAGATGGTCTTTTAGGACTGACTTCTGTTTCTGACCATGCCTTCAGGGTTCATCCACCTTGTCCTTTTCATCGGTAAATAATGGTCCACTGTATGGCAGGACCCACTTTTATCTGTTTCTTCCTTAACAGCCTGTTTTCCACTTTGTGGCAACTATTATGATTAGTGCTCCTATGGAATTCACGTACATGTTCCTTTCTGTGTGTGTGTGGAGATACGTTTTCATGTCTCTCGAGCGTTTACCTAAGAGTGGAGTTGCTGGGACCTTGCTAACTTCTGTGTCCAGCCTGCTGGGGAACCGCACCCGCCCCAGCGTCACCGGCTGCTTCCCTTCATTCCCCGGTCCTGTGAGCACTGTCTGAGGGTTCCGAGTGCTCCACACCCTCACCAACATTCATCTTTGCAGAGTTAGCTGTTCCAGGATGAGTGAAGTGGCCTCTCATTGTGACTGTGATTTCCATTTTCCTCAAGGGTTCCAGGATGAGTGAAGTGGCCTCTCATTGTGACTGTGATTTCCATTTCCTCAAGGCAGGTGATGCTAGTAGCGTTTCACGTGCTTATCAGCTGCTTGCTTGTCTTTAGCAAAATGTCTGTTCAGATCCTTTGCTCATTTTTTAGAAACTGAGTTGTCCTCTTTTTGAAATGCAAACATTCTTTGCGTATTCTGGAAACACTCCCACTTCAGGTGCGTGATTTGCAAGCGTTGCATCCGCTCTGGGGGGTGTCCTCTCCCCCCCCCTTGATCGTGTGCTTTGCAGCAAAAAGTCTTTAATTCTGACCAAGACCAAATTACCTTTTTGTTGTTGCCTCTTTTTTCAGTGCCGTGTCTAAGAAACCACTGTTTAATCCAAGGTCAAAGAGTAGATCTGTGCTTTCCCCCTAAGATTTAAAAATAGCTTTGGTGCTTATGTTGAAGTCTTTGGTCCGGTTTTAGTTAATTTTTGTGCACGTTATGAGGTAGGGGTCCAGCTTCATTTTTAAACATGTGAATATTCAGTGTTCCCAGCACCATTTGTTAGAAAGACCTTTTATTTCCTCCTTAAATTGCCCTGGGACATTTGTTGAAAATCAGTTGATTCAGAAATGTCAATTCCTGGATTCTCAATTCTGTCTCACTAGTGTATCTGTCTGTCCTTCAGCCAGTTCCACATCGCTTTGATTATTTTTGCTTTGTAGTTCAGTTTTCCAGTCAGGAAGTGTGAGTCATCCGCTTCTGTGCTTTTTCAAGACGGTTCTGGCTACGGTTCTGGCTACTCAGGGCTTGCTGCACTCCCACCTGAGTTTTAAGTGCAGCTTGTCAATTTCTGCAAAGAAGGCAGCTGGGAATCTGAGGGCGGCTGCTTGGACTCTGCCGACTGGCTGCAGAAGCGTTGCTGCCGTGAGGGTGAGTCTTGCGGTCCGTCCGTGTGGTGGCTCTCCCGCTGGTCTAGGCCTTTAGTGAGCCGCGTTCTGCAGTTTCCTTTGTTCAAATCCTGGGCTTCTTTTGTTCAATTTATTTCTACAAATTTTGTTCCTTTTCAAATTATTATAAATGGAAATGTTTCTAATTTCATTTCAGAATGTTCCTTGCTAGTGTATAGAAATAAGCAATTAATTTTTGTATACTGATCCAAGCAAGCTTTCTGAATTTTTTTTTTACTTGTTTAATGAATTTTTAGTGGATTCCTTTGCATTTTTAAAAATTTACAGAGTTGGGTCATTTGGACACATTTCTTGTTTTCTTAGTTGGAGGGTTTTAATTTGCTTTTCTTGCCTTATCACTCTGCCTGGAACTTCTTGCAAAGGTTGAATGGAGGTGGTGAGAACAGGTGTCCTTGTCTTGATCCTGCTCTTGGAGGGGGAGGGACATTCCCTCTTGAACTCTTGAGTACAGTGTTAGCTGTAGGTTTTCCTTAGGTTCCTGTTATCTGAGTGAAGAAGTTCTCATTGACTCCTTGTTTCTTGAGTGTTTGTATCATTGAGTTTTTCAGGTTATGCTTCTCTTGTTTTTCCCTTGGTTATCTATATTTATCTTATAATATCGAGAAAAAACGTTAGGCTGAGACTAAAGAGACCTCAATTCCAAGCTCTGTTGCCTTCAGTTTTCTAAACTATAAAATGAGTTTATTAACGGTTCCTAATGCTACTTTCTTTGTAATCAAAAAGAAAAAGAAAAGTATGATTCCTCTTTACATTTTATTCCAAGGAGAGATTTAGAGAGGAAGACTGGCCAGGAGCCTTTTTTGGTTATCTGTTGTTGCCCCATCTGTGACTCACTTAATGATGTCTTTTGAGGAACAGAAGTTCTTAATTTTTATGTAGTCTTACTTATCATTGATCCTGTTTGGGTCATTTAAAAGAAATTTTTGCTTCAAGAAAGTCAAAAGCATTATTTAAAGCTTGAAGATATTATGTAAAGCTTCCAGAAACGTTATTATTTTACCTTTCTTATTTAAATCTACAATCCACCTAAAATGGCCTTTTGTTTATTGTAGGAGACGGGGAGGCCACAACTGACGTTTTCTCCCGGGCACGTCTCAGGGCGATACTTACCGCCCCAGATGTCCTGGTGTGTGCTTTCTGCCAGACCTGTTGTCTTAAGTCACCAAACTCAGTCCTTAAAGTCGGGAAATTGCCACTGGTTCGTAATCATCATCTAATTTTCAGACCCAGTGCGGGTTTTATCCCGCTTCACGTCCTTTGACTCAGCGCAGCCCCCTCCAGAGTAGCGCGCTTACCTGGCCTTTCGAGCTGGAGGCCTCTCAGCCTGGAGCTGGGCCCGCCTTGTCCTTGGCCCTGACTCAGCACTTTCCTTGGTCCTGACTCAGCACTTTGGAGACGCTGTGCTTCCAGAACCCGTCGTTTCGTAGGCTGCTCCTTGGTTCCGTCTCGCTGAGGCTGCCTCCTGGATCGGGCTGTCTTTCTGAGTGGGGATATCAGGCTGCAGCCTGCGTCTTACCCACGGGGACGCTGCGCCTGCGCACGACCGCCTCATCTGTATCAGCAGCTCTGGGTGTCATCTGTCCGTCCGTCCCCTCACCTGTCTACCATCCAGCCGTCATCCGCTTTTGTAAAAGCTGACTGGTCCGCTTTGGGCTGTGCTGGGGCTTCCTGGCAGCCCAGGCTTTGCTCTGGCTGCTGAGCGGGCGGGTTTCTCACTGCAGCGGCCTCTCTGCCGGCGCAGAGCGCGGGCCCTGGGGCACGCGGGCCTCAGCAGTGGTGATGCGTGGCGCGGTGCTTGAGGCACACGGGCTTAGCTGCTTTGTGGCGTGTGGGGTCTTCCCGGATCAGGGATCGAGCCCGAGTCTCCTGCCTCGGCAGGTGGATTCTCCGCCACTGAGTCACCAGGGAAGCTCCTTTTAATCTGTTTACCTATCCATCGATCCATCAACCCATCTCTCTAGCTGTAACCCATTAACTGTCCAGAATGGACAAGGAGGGGAGGTGGGAGAAGAAAGAATCAAGAGCCCCGGAGAGCTGCGGGTTTTGTCCTCCACGTGGGGCAGGCAGAGAAGGGTTCTGAAGCCCCAGTGCTGGCCTGGGGCCGCGGGGGTCAGAGAGGCCGGCCGGTCCTCCCTGAGCCTTGGGCCTCAGTGCTCCCCCTCTGAGGCGGGCGTGCCTTGGGGTGGCGTGAGGCAGTCCGCGTGCCCAGTTGCCCCTCCACGCCAGCCTCTGCTGTTCTGGGATTTCGGGATGGGATGAGAGGACCCGAGGGCTCCTCACCCTCTGACTGTCCTGGGAGCTGGGGAGGCGCCCTTGTCCCTAGCGCTCTTTGGAAGTCTCCCGAATTCCTGGCCCAGGAAGGATGTGGGGCCCGAGGCTGCAGACTCTGGACTCCACCTCCCGCCCTGAGTTTCCTGGGGCTCAGGTGTCGGCCATCACCTCCTCCCTTACCCCCTGCCCTCCCCTGGGGTGACAGTGAACGCAGAGGGACGGGCCTCTCCTTTGTGAGTGTTGGAGGGTCTGAAAGTATGTGTCTTATTCAATGATTATACATTTATGTAGCTCTTAAAGATTATCATGTAACTGTAACTAAAGAGGGATGAAGGAAATATGTATAAGATGCCAAGAAAAAACAAACTGAATTAAAACTTGTAAGCGTTTAAAAAGTGCAGCTGCAAACCAGCAGGGTCGCTGTGGAGCAGAAGAAAGTTAAGAGTCTTGTCAGTTTGCTGTGATTCTAGTGGCTTTGTCCACTGGGTTAATTTGCTCTTTTGTGCTGCTGCTGCTGCTGCTGCTGCTGCTAAGTCGCTTCAGTCGTGTCCGGCTCCGCCGCCCCTGGGATTCTCCAGGCAAGAGCACTGGAGTGGGTTGCCATTTCCTTCTCCAATGCGTGGAAGTGAAAAGTGAAAGTGCAGTCGCTCAGTCGTGTCTGACCCTTAGCGACCCCATGGACTGCAGCCCGCCAGGCTCCTCCGTCCATGGGAGTTTCCAGGCGGGAGCGCTGGAGTGGGTGCCATCGCCTTCTCTGTGCAATAAGCCGGTGTTCACACGCACATGCACGGCCCCACATGCTGTGAGAGACTGAAGGGAGAGGGGCGGCGGGAAGGCCCACCCCCACACGCCCTCCTCCTTCTGACCCCCTGCCCCCCACCGTCCTCACAGTGCCCTGGCCCCTCCAGCTGGGCCTTCTATGGCCCCTCGGCTCCGAGGGCCTTTGCACGTGCCCTGCCCTGCCCTGAAGTCTCGGTCTCCGTGTCCGTGTGGCCTCCTCTCCCGCCTCACTCCTTTCCCTGGTCAGGCTCCCATCAGGTGGGCCTGGCGCTGGTGGTGCCCCAGGGCTCACTGTCCACTTTCACTTCTTGCAGCGCACAGTCTGCTCACATTCTTTGCTTTGCTTGTCTGTCAGGATCCTTCTTCCTTGTTTGTTTCCCCACGAGGCTGTAAGCCGGGTGAGAGCAGAGACTTTCGTTTAAAACCTGATGCATCTGAGGTGCTGGCCTGGCTCCAAGTGGCTGCCTAGTAACAGCCGCTGAATAAACTCTTGGTACTTTGTTCATCACTGAGCTGAAGGGAAACTTTAGAAATATATCTAGGGAATTCTCTGATGGTCCAGTGATTCTGACTCTGCACTTTCACTGCCAGGACCTGGGTTTGATCCCTGGTCTGGGAACTGAGATCCCACAAGCTGGAGTGGTTTGGCCAAAAAAAAGAAAAGAGAAAAAATTATATCATGGTTTTTTTAGATCATCCCCCACATGATACATTTTTACATTATTGAGTTTTGTTATAAAAGTAATATGCAAAGTTCTAGAGATATGTAAAGAAAATTCAGTATTTTCTAACATCCAACTCAGTGGACACAAATTTGAGCAAACTCTGGGAGACCATGAAGGACAGGGAAGCCTGGTGGGCTGCAGTCCATGGGGCCACAGAGTCAGATACAACTTAGCGGCTGAACAACAACAGCAACTCAGTCCCCTTTGGATTAAACCCTATTTATGTATTCTAAGCGGAGGAGGCGATGGCACCCCACTCCAGTACTCTTGCCTGGAGAATCCACGGACGGGGGAGCCTGGTGGGCTGCCGTCTATGGGGTCGCACAGAGTCGGACACGACTGAAGTGACTTAGCAGCATGTATTCTAAGGCACGGCTGTTCACAAACCTAGCGTCTATCTATCTATCTGTATATCCATCCATCTCCGTATGTGCGTGTCTGTCTATCCACCTATATATGTATGTGTGTGTCTGTTCATCCATCCATGTTTATGTGTGTGTGTCTGTCTACCTGTCTTTCCGTCTATGCGTGAGTCTTTTCATCCACCTGTCTTCCAATGAACATTCAGGGTTGATTTCCTTTGGGACTGACTGGTTTGATCTCTTTGCCGTCCAAGGATCTCTCAAGAGTCTTCTCCAGTAATTAAGTTTATAAGTTAAAAATGTAATGAATCTTCTTGACCAATAAAAGAAAAGGCACCGAGGTTGTTGTGTCTTCAGACGTCTCTAGCTGTCACCACATTCGTACAGTAGGCAGGAAAGCTATTAACAATGAAGAGAGCTATGTAGGTGTTCCTTGCCTAGGACTCGATAAAGACTATAGTGTCTTCTTTATGCTGAATAAAGGGAATGATGCTGATAGAGTTGTAGCGAATACACACTGGCCTCTATGCATGCTACACCAACCATATGAAATCGATAATTATATTTTTGCCAAAGGCAGTTGGGGATTAAGCAGTTAGGTTCTGCGTCAGCATGTCCATCAGCAGATAGGTTTCCCTTTATCTATAAGATCATCTCGTAAATTTGGGACCTGTGACCTCCCACTGGCAGGCGGCTTGGTCGGCTCCCAGTGTATCTGGGGCTCAGGGGGTGGAGGCTCCTCACTGGCTGCAGGTCCGTGGTGCGGGCTGGATCACTGCGTGCAGCTCTGCCCTGAGCAGCCCAGGAGTTGCCCCCGACAGGGTCAGGAGGAGACGCCAGGCGTCGTGCAGCCGATGTCTGACTGCAGCCATCGCAGCCGCCTGCTTGGAGAGGCCAATGCAGCCCCCCTTCAGCCCGCAGCGGGCCACGGGGAGGCTGGTAGGACACTCCCAGTGGGGCCAGCGCTCAGTCCTGGGGCGAGAGGGGGCTGGGGAGCTCTGCTCGTCACCCGGGCTCACAGCTGGTGATGTGGCTCGTCGGCTGAGACCCGCTTCTGTCGTGGTGGAGGTTTGTTACCCGATGATGCTTTGGTTTGGTTTTGAAAAACTAGAAGGATGGCTGACGAAGTCTGAATTCAGATTTGTGCAAGTTTCAGTATCTCTGGGTGTTCGTGAAGAGCCTTGAGCTTTGTCTCTTGTTTGAAACACTAAAAATCCATTTAATTATTGAGCAGCAGTTCCTGCTGTTCCTGTGTCTAGATGGAGCAGCGAGCAGGCAACCCGTGGTGTGAAGCTCCAGTAAGTGTCCCGAGAGAGGGCTCCCCAGGGTGTGGACGCGGGGAGGTGGCTCCGTGCCAGTGCGCACGGCCTGAGAACACTTGTGATCAGCAACCAAGAGACGGCAGGGCTGAGATTCCATGTGGCTTTCGCCTGAAGCCACCGTAAGCCTCACAGGATGACATCACTCATCCAGACTCGGGCGTTTTGGCTTGATGTGGTGTGACTTGCCCGCACAGCCTTGGTGAATTTCCACAGCATGAAAGTCGTATGTCAAGGAGCCAGATCACTGCACTGCGTTCCTCTTACTTCAAAACTGAAGTCACGTCTTAATTCCTCCTTTCCCCTTTCTTTAAATTCGCAAGATTTAAGAGTATTAGCTCAGCAATGTTTCACTCCCAGCTCCTTCCGTGGTGATCACTTGGGTGGGTGTCTGTTTCATCAGAGCTCTGAGATGACAGATGTGCCGTGAGAAAGCCTCGGGTGCTGCAGACAGCGTGTTGGCACACGGCGGGGGCTGTCTCTTATACACATCTTGTGAATATTCAGTGTTCCCAGCACCATTTGTTAGAAAGACCTTTTATTTCCTCCTTAAATTGCCCTGGGACATTTGTTGAAAATCAGTTGATTCAGAAATGTCAATTCCTGGATTCTCAATTCTGTCTCACTAGTGTATCTGTCTGTCCTTCAGCCAGTTCCACATCGCTTTGATTATTTTTGCTTTGTAGTTCAGTTTTCCAGTCAGGAAGTGTGAGTCATCCGCTTCTGTGCTTTTTCAAGACGGTTCTGGCTACGGTTCTGGCTACTCAGGGCTTGCTGCACTCCCACCTGAGTTTTAAGTGCAGCTTGTCAATTTCTGCAAAGAAGGCAGCTGGGAATCTGAGGGCGGCTGCTTGGACTCTGCCGACTGGCTGCAGAAGCGTTGCTGCCGTGAGGGTGAGTCTTGCGGTCCGTCCGTGTGGTGGCTCTCCCGCTGGTCTAGGCCTTTAGTGAGCCGCGTTCTGCAGTTTCCTTTGTTCAAATCCTGGGCTTCTTTTGTTCAATTTATTTCTACAAATTTTGTTCCTTTTCAAATTATTATAAATGGAAATGTCTTCTAATTTCATTTCAGAATGTTCCTTGCTAGTGTATAGAAATAAGCAATTAATTTTTGTATACTGATCCAAGCAAGCTTTCTGAATTTTTTTTTTACTTGTTTAATGAATTTTTAGTGGATTCCTTTGCATTTTTAAAAATTTACAGAGTTGGGTCATTTGGACACATTTCTTGAGATGCATCTGAGTGTCTGTGTGTGCTGCTCTGTTAAGAACACCGAAGGACGCTGTGTCCTGTGGTCAGTCAGCAATACAGTCATCCTTGTTCCGAGATTGAATCTGTGGCTCTGTAGCCTTCTGTAAGGTGGAAGTGAGCTGGAGAGGAGAAAGCTGCCTTGTAACTTCAGTTTTGTTGAGCCTTATTTTTCCACTGTAAAGGCACCTCTGATGTCGGCATTGTTGCGTGTGAATGGTTGGCCGAAGGTGACGGTCTCATCTAGGGTCCGCCATCATCTGGGTAATGGTGCTGAGCGTTACCTTTTATGTTTTTCTAGCTGCTTTTTGTGCTACAGACATGTTGGTTGTCCAGAGTTTATCATAAAGTGTTTACGTCCGGTCCTCTGTCTCACACGCCCTAATTCTCCTGGGGTGCTACAAAGGGGTCACTAGCAGGGGCCGCCACTTCCCAGACTCTGGTGTCCAGGTGAGAGTGTGTGCCTCTGCTCCCAGGGTGGGCTCTCAGTAGGTCAACAGTCTGTTAACCACACAGTGGCCTGGGGGTAATTTCATGGGGCAGCTACCGTATTCTCCCTACTTTTGGGTAGCTACTATCAAAAATGCTTTCTCTTCACGTGTGGAAATAACTCGGTTGTTTTGCTGATTATTACAGAAAGGCATGATGACAATTAAATCATTAACAAGACAACATTTGTCATAAATCCACCCTATCATGCACAGCTTTGAATATATTATATCTTCCCACAGATTTCTGTGTAAATATAACTTTAATGCAAATCTAATCTTTCTTTAGTTCAGTTCAGTCGCTCAGTTGTGTCCAACTCTTTGCGACCCCATGAATCATAGCACGTCAGGCCTCCCTGTCCATCACCAACTCCCGGAGTTCACTCAGACTCACGTTCATCGAGTCAGTGATGCCATCCAGCCATCTCATCCTCTGTCATCCCCTTCTCCTCCTGCCCCCAATCCCTCCCAGCATCAGAGTCTTTTCCAATGAGTCAACTCTTCGCATGAGATGGCCAAAGTACTGGAGTTTCAGCTTTAGCATCATTCCTTCCAAAGAAATCCCAGGGTTGATCTCCTTCAGAATGGACTGGTTGGATCTCGTCTTCTCCAACACCACAGTTCAAAAGCATCAATTCTTCAGTGCTCAGCCTTCTTAACAGTCCAGCTGTCACATCCATACATGACCACAGGAAAAACCATAGCCTTGACTAGATGGACCTTTGTTGGCAAAGTAATGTTTCTGCTTTTTAATATACTGTCTAGGTTACACTTTTTTCTCCTTTTTCTATGTTGATGCCTAATATCTCATTCTGTGACAATATAATAATGTATTTTACAACCCCTCTGTTCATGGACATGATATAATCAATTATTTTTCTCTAGTCTAAGTCATCCTGAAGTGCTTAATTCCACCCCATCCTCTGAAAAAGTCTTGCCAATACAAGGTGTCACTGAAACTTTCCCCTAATTTTATATGATTCTTAGATTAACATCGAGATTAACATTTTTTGGATTTTTTTTTATATATCTATAGGTCTTCTTTGTATTTTCCTGTTCAAATATTTTGTCAAAACTTTAATTGGGATATTTATCATGGGTGTGTAGGAACCCTATAGTAAAGATACGGGCGGAGAGATCAACAGTCATAAAGCAAATTTGGGAGCCCTCAGTGTGAGGGTCAGAGCGCGGTGACATTTGGGGTTGTCAGCAAAAGACGATTGTTCAGAGTGAAAACCCTGAGTGAATGAGGCTCTCCATTACAGGTGCATCTGCTTTGAATGGGGATTTCCGCGTGTGGGAAGAGCCCGCTGAGATTCACGGAGGTGACGTCGTGTGTTGGCTGAGGCTGGTCCATGGTGTCCACGGATCGTCTGCTCTCGAGCGCGAGTCAAACACTCCCCCCACTGATGCGGCGGAGTCTGGAGAGTGCCACACACGTGTTCCTGAACCTTTTATTTGAGAGAAGCCACAGCATCACTCACAACCAGGCTCTCCGTCATGACTGGGAAGTAAGGGAGCACTTTAATCTTCGAGAAATAGGAAACTTGGGGGCAAGTTGATGTATCTGTCCACGTCTAGTTGCTAAACAGTTTTGTGTGGGATTAAATGAAATGCTGTTTAATTGCTGGATAGACACACTTGGCTGGTTATCCTCATGTGCTCTTAGCTCATGTAATCACAGGAAGCAGGGACAACACTCCATCTGGGAACAAAGAGAGTGAGGTGGCTTGGCTCACAGTCGCCTGCGTCTGAATTCTCACCACCACCGCCTCCAGGCCTGACAGTCACACCCTGAGGTTCCCGCTGGGTCGGAGCAGCTGCCCAGGCCTTCCGTGCCCGCACGAGGCGCTCCCCTTCCATACCTGCACCAGGCGCTCAGCTCACCTTCCGTCCCTGCCTGGGATGAGGCTTGGCTCCAGGTAACCCTGCTGATTCAGGAATTCAGGCCGTGAGGGTTCAGAGACCTGCCTGCGTTTACACAAGGAAATGGATGATAACTGCTGTGGAACCACTCAGTGCCCCTCTCTCAGGCCAAAGCTGAGCAGTGACCAAGCCACCTTCTCCGGGACTGAGAATCGCCTGCGTCCCGCCTCTGTGTGCGCTCCCTGGAGCCAGCACACAGACACTCAGATGCACTCTCCTTGCGATGCTTGGTATCAGAAAGCGGCCAGCTTTGAAAGGTGAGACTGCTGTGCATTTACCTGGGAGGAAAGTCGGAAAAGGACGAAAAGGGTGACTTTGGGGGACACTTGTGACTCTTCTTTTGAGAAATGCAGATTTTTTAAAATGAAATTTTATTGGAAATCTTATTGTTGGAGAAATATGAATTTTTTCCTTCCTTATTATATTGTATACATGTAAGGTGACACTTTTATAATAAATGTTTAAATAGTTTAGAGTTTTGATGTATTTTGCAATAACTCCATGGTAGTTGCAGAGTATAAATAGAGTGTAGCTAAATAGGCTCATATAAAATGCTTTCAGGTGAGAAGAAAGGCTGTCAGAAGCCTGTGCATCGGCTCTTTGGGGGGCAGGGAGGAAGGAAAACAACCGCTGAGAAGAAAGGCGTGACTTTTGCAGGCAACCACGACCTAAACACTTTCCATGTAAAACATTAACCAGGCTCCGTGCTAGATTAGATCAGAATCTACCCCATATACAATAGAATTCCACCCAGGAAGAAGCGGATGGGACAAAATCAAACAGATCTCGAGATCCTCTTACGGTCTCACACAAGACTCTTCTGTGGGCTGAATCACGGGAAGTTGTTGAGTTTGTCATCTTAGAAAGATGGAACACTGACTATATCACGTAATTTGATGACGCACTGGTGTACACAGTGAGTTTTAAATAGGCAGAAGAGTTTTTATATAGCACGTAGGGAAAAAAATTGCAGACTTTTTAAAAAAGGAAATGAAGGGAAGGGGGGAATTCAAACAAATTCAGTAAGATGACAAAGAATTGTTAAGAGAGACAGAAACCATAGCTGATCGGGAGATTTAAAAAAACCTCCGGAGTGAGAAACCTTGTATGTACTGATGTCCCTGCCGGCAGAAAGCTCTGCGTCCACAAGCCCCGAGGTTGGGCAGGGTTTGCTGAGACTCGTAGGCCTGGAATTAAATAAACCAACGGCAGAAAGGGTGGCGGTTATGTCCCTGAGACGTAGAGAGACAGGGCTCCTGGGGTGACGCTAAACAAGGGCCAAACCTGCTTGCTTTCCACACATTCCTGACTTAGTTTATTTGGGGAATAAAACCCTCTTGTGTTCCCTCGCTGGTACAAAACTAATACATGCTTATTCTAGACTGTTTGGAAAATACTGATAAGCAAAAGAAAAAGAGAAAAAAGAAATCCAGAACCTCAACTCCCAGAGCGTAATGCAACTACCTTTTTTTCTTTTTGGTCTGATGTGTATGCTCTTTTCCGGGGCTGATACTTTATGCTAAAGAGGAGGTCACACCGTGCTGCTGCCGGCCTGGGGTTTGCTCTGGGACTCGGTGGCGCTCGCCCGCGTCGCCCACCACCTACGTGGGCGTCGGGTGTGCGCTCAGGCCCTGCAGGCGAGTCCGACTCTTTGTGACCCTGTGGACTGCAGCTCACAGGTTCCTCTGTCCATGGGACTCTCCAGGCAGGAACGCTGGAGTGGGCTGTCACTTCCACCTCCAGGGGATCTTCCCGACCCAGGAATCGAACCCGTGTCTCTAAGTGTCCTGCATGGGCAGGTGGATTCTTTACCACGGAGCCAGCACTCGAGTCTTCCTTTGTGTGTAGACAGAGGGATCTGTTTATGAACCCCCTTCTGGCTTGTGTGGTCTCCTGAACCTGCTGGGCTGCCCCCCAGCCTTGTCCACCCTGGGCCCGTCTGCTGGGGGAGGCCTGGCCCCGGATGCTGTCTTGTCGGGAGAGAAGGAGCACTCGTCTCCCTGGGGGCTCACGCTGCCCCAGGCCCCCTCCCGCCACACTGGGCCCTCCGCCTGGCGGCCCCTCCCAGCAGGCTGGACCAGCCCTCTCCTGGGCCTGCCCTGTCCACCGCCTCGGTGTCTGTCTCGAGGTGACTCTCCCCGCTGGCAGAGGTTTGTGGGGTGCTCTCTGTCAGAGCAGGGCCTGCATCTCGTCACACGCTCGCTGTGACTACTCCACGGCAGGCGCGCATTTGTTCAGCTCCGTCCGTGTGTCTTTAGATCAGAGACAGACAGAGCGAGTGAAAGCTTTGCCCCCAGAAAGTCTGTGCCGCCTGGAGACATGGCCTCGGCCACACCGTCTGGCTAAACCAAGTGTTATTATTTTCAGAAACTTCATTATTTAAAAAATCATAACGTTATGAAGTCAGCTACACATAGATATTAAAGAATTAATTAGATAATCTGGAAAAGCAGGGAACTAAAGTGAACTCTGGGAGTTGGTGATGGCCAGGGAGGCCTGGCGTGCTGCGATTCACGGGGTCGCAAAGAGTCAGACACGACTGAGTGACTGAACTGAACTGAACTGAAAGGAAATGAAATTCTGCCCATAGTTTCCTGACTTTCAGACTGCGTTTCTCTCTTAATTTATTACACATTCACTAAGCACTTGGTGGGCCACAGGCCATGGGGGCACGAGAGAGTCGGCCTGGCTTAGCCACCAAGCAACAGCTATACAGCAGCTCCGTGCCGCGTAAGCCTCCGTCTGCTCGTTGCCGCGAGGCACCCGGGAGTGTCCACGGGCCGTCCCCGCTGAAGACGCTGACCTTCAGTGACTGACC
>SJYC01063037.1:0-17037 GCA_006408675.1 Madoqua kirkii
GGCGGGGAGGGGCGGGGAAGGTGTTGCTGGGGGTGGACTGCTGAGCAACCCTCCCCTCCTGTGGAGACGCTGAGCAGATGTCCTGTCACCCAGGAGGCTTCATCGGGGGGCGGGGAGGGGGAGCCCACCAAGCAGAGGGCGGCCCCCTGGGGGGTCCAGGCAGCCCAGCGGCCCCTCCAGCCACCAGAGGATCAGGCAGGTCAGACTCACCTGGGCTCAGGGACCCGAGAACCTGGACCTGTGTCCTGAGCAGACAGAGGACCCTTCCCCAAGGGCGTAAGCAGGCGGTTGGGGGGAGGGCATGAGCAGGTGGGAGGACCCCTCCCCGGAGGCGTGAACAGATGGGGGACCCCTCCCCGGTGGCGTGGACACTGGTGACTGCACAGCCCATCCTGGGAGGCCCCTGGAGAGGGCGTGGCCGTGCGCTGCCTGCGCCCTGGGGCTCCCAGTGTTGGGGGGCCGCCCTGCCTCTGCACCAGGCCTCAGGTTCTCCCAGGTTAGGGCTCCACTTCCTGCTGGCTCAGGCGGTAAAGAATCTGCCGGCGAAGCAGGAGGTGCAGGTTAAATACATGGGTTGGGAATCTCCCCGGAGAAAGGAATGGCGATGCGCTCCAGTATCCTTGCCTGGGAAATCCTGTGGGCAGAGGAGCCTGGAGGGTCACAGTCCACGAGGGTCACAGTCGGACACGACCGAGTGACTAGCACTTAACCCCTCGGGGTCAGAGCGGCCACCTGGGCGCTCAGCTCCCCGGCCTGTGGCAGGTGGTCAGGAAAGAAAGAAAGTGAAGTCGCTCCGTCGTGTCCGACTCTGCGACCCCATGGACTGTAGCCTACGAGGCTCCTCCGTCCACGGGATTCTCCAGGCAAGAGTACTGGAGGGGGTTGCCATTTCCTCCTCCAGGGGATCTTCCCAACCCAGGGATTGAACCCGGGTCCCCCGCATTCCAGGCAGGCACGTTACCGTCTGAGCCCCCAGGGAAGCAGATGACCAGGAACGGTGTCCAGTCCCCGAAGGAAAGGGGCAGACGGGCGCTGCAAGGCTGGGACGCGAAGCCTCCGCCTCCAGCCCCTGTTTCTGGGTCAGTGCTTCTGAGCTCCGGAGCCCGCCGAGCTGCAGGGGAGCAGGCCAGGAGACGCGCTCAAGATGCGATTCTGGGCCGCAGCCCGATCCTCACGACCGAGACGCCCCAGGAGGGGGGCTTAGGCCACGTCCCGGGCTGCCCCCTGGGTCGGCTTCTCCTTCGTAGTGTCTGCTTCCCCATCACCCAGGCCTGTCCCGGCTGCAGACGGAAGCCGGTAGCCCACCTGGGGGTCGGACGTGAAGGGAGGGGAGTGGGGTGGTGGGGGCAGGGCTGGCTCCTGGGGGAGAGACACAGGGTTGAGCACGTCTGGAGGCAGGTGGCAAACACCCCGCCGGTGCCTCTCAGAGCCACGCTGAGCAGGGGCTAACACAGGCGACGCCCCCGGAGCACCCGCAAAAGCGTCTGCCTGCAGTGCGGGAGACCCGGGTTCAATCCCTGGGCCAGGGAGATCCCCTGGGGGAGGAAATGGCAGCCCACTGCAGGATTCTTGCCTGGAGAGTTCCATGGATGGAGGAGCGTGGCGGCTACAGTCCGTGGGGTCCCAAAGGGTCGGACACGACTGAGCGACTCCACTTTGCCCTCCTGGCTCTGTGATGGCGGGCTTCCGCCCAAATCCTGCCGGGGCTCCCTGTGCCGCCTCACAGCTGCGGCTCATTCTGTGCGAGCCACAGTTTATTTCTCCATTCCACGTGCATCCCCTGCATGACAATGTTGCTTTGAGACGTCTCTCCTCTGCCTTCTGGGTGTGTCTGCAAGAGCTCTGCTCAGATGCAGGGTTGGCAGCGGGCGTCCAGCGCCCACGACCCGTGTGGCAGGTTCTTCCCACGGGTGGGACCCCCTCCCACCTCGCCTGCAGGCCGGGAGGGCTCTGCGGTCAGGGGTCATCCCCAGCACACTCACGTTTTGCCGTTTTGCTGAGTGTGGTATTTGCTTTACCGTGGTCTGAGCTGCGTCTCCCTGGCTAACGAGGGGTGAGGTCTCTCTTTAACAGCACTTCGGGCCTCCGCGCTCTGCCACGCCCCTCCTGTCTTGCACCCGCGTCTCAGGGCTACTTGACTTTGTCCGTTTGATGTCTCTCTTCTGGTGGCCAACCCTGAGTTGTCTGTGGGTTGCAGAGAGCCTCAGGCTTGTAGCTGGTTTTCCGTCTCTTCACACTGTGTTTTGAGAAGCAGAAGCTATTTGTTTAAAGGAGCCAGTGTATCCGTCTTTTCGTGACTTGAGACTTTACCGGAAGTGGCGCCCGCTGTACCTGCGAAGGTGATCCTGAGCTCAAGTCATTCTCCACGCACCTGACATGCTGTTCAAACTCGCCTTCAGTCGCTAGTTCCAGGCACGAATTGCATTTCGGACGCTTCCTTTGGTTCCTGTGAAAATCCAACCTGTCAGTTCTGACACTTGTATTTTCTTTCCTCACGTTCTCCGTCTTTCATTTCTTAAAACAGAAAACTTTACCTCTTGAATCGCACCTCCTTAAACGCAGCATCTGTCTCTTTGTGGTGCCGCCCTGTCCTTGGACGGCCCCAGGTGAGCTGCTTGCCCACGTGCTCGGCGACTACTGACCTGAACATCCGTCTCTTTGATCTTTGAGGAAAGGGCTGAGGTGGGAACCTGTCCTTCCAGGGGAGGCGCCTGTCTGCTCCTGTTGGCTCCCAGGACCTTCGAGGACACTGTAGTCCGAGTTCCAGCTTCTCGGCTGGAGTTCTGGCACAAAAGCTGGCTTAGCAGGCCAGAGGGTCACAGCCCAGGGCCTCCTGGGATGGAGGGGGCTCCCTGTCCTCCACTGCAGGGGCCCCACTTTGGGGGGAGGCTCCAGTGGCAGGTCCCTTGAGAGTCCCTTGGACTGCAAGGAGGTCAAACCAGTCCATCCTAAATGAAGTCAACCCATTCAATGGAGGGACTGATGCTAAAGCTGAAGCTCCAATACTTTGGCCACCTGATGAGAAGAGTCAACTCACTGGAAAAGACGCTGATGCTGGGAAAGACTGAGGGCAGGAGGAGAAGGGGACGACAGAGGATGAGATGGTTGGATGGTGTCACTGACTCAACGGACGTGAGTTTGAGCAAGCTCCGCAAGTTGGTGCTGGACAGGGACGCCTGGCGTGCTGCGGTCCAGGGGGTCTCAGAGTCACGACCGCGCGACTGAACAGCGGCAACCGGTGTCGGATGATTGCACGGGCCAAGAGTTTACGGGAAAAGTTACGGGAGAAGAATTCAGTGTGAGACAATTAGTTTTTTTTCCCTGACAACTGGGAAAATAAGACAAAACAAAACCCCGTCAGGGTTAGACTCTATCACAGGCATCCTTCCAGGGAAACCGCGTGGGCCAGGGCGGCGCTCAGTCCTCTCCTGTTTCTGTCCTGAGCTGGGGACGGGAGGACTCGCCCAGGGAAGACAGAGCGGCTCTGCTTGCTTTCTGGAGTCTCCGCCGGCCCTGGCCAGCCCCCTCCACTGCGCACTGAGCCCTGCCCCAGCAGCTCCCTTAGGGGGCGGGCGGAACCAGAGCTAGCTCATCCTCCCTTAGGTAGTGGGCGGAACCAGAGCTATCTCATCCCTCCCTTAGGTAATGGGCGGAACCAGAACTTTCTCATCCCTCCCTTAGGTAGTGGGCAGAACCAGAGCTAGCTTGTCCTCCCTTAGGGGGCGGGCGGAATCAGAACTTTCTCATCCTCCCTTAGGTAATGGGCAGAACCAGAACTTTCTCATCCCTCCCTTAGGTAATGGGCGGAACCAGGACTGGCCCAGTAGGAAGGATGGGCGTGTGGAGTCCTGGGCCCTGCTGGCCAAGCGCCCAATAGGAACAGCCCACGTGTCTCCACAGTGACGCACCCCACCCCCGGGTCAGGGGCCCATCCCAGGGGGAGGGCGGCAGGCTGTGTGGGGGGTGGGGCAGGTTCACCTCAGAACAGGACTGGGCACACAATCCACCAGGGTCAGAGACAGTGTCCTAGGCTTCGTGGACGAGACACAAATCATGCATCTCCTGTTGGTGCTCAGGTGACTGGAGAGAAGCAGATTTCCACCAGTTTTTACTGATGAAACTAAAAACTTGATTTATGCACTCAGACATTTGAACTTCATCTGCTTTTTACATGTCATAAAATGTTCTCTTTTGATTGTTTGCAGCCCCTTTAAGATTTAAAAACCACTCTGGGGCTCAGAGGCTGAACAGACACAGGTGTGGGCCGGCTGCTGACCCTGGGGTGGGAGCTGAGGTCAGGGAGGGGCACGGCCCCCAGCACTCAGCTCCTGGGGCTCCAGAGGGCTGAGGGCACAGGTAACCCACCCACAGGAATTCTTGCTCATAAGTCAGTCTGGTCACTGACACACTGCTCTGAAAATTCATTGTGTTTTGTTGCAAAGTGACAGTGTTGGCTGCTGAGCTGTGTCTGGCTTTTTGTGACATCGTGGACTGTAGACTGTGAGGCTCCTCTGTCCGTGGGACTTCCCAGGAAAGAATGCTGAAGCGGGCTGCTATTTCCTCCTCCAGGAGATCTTCCTGACCCAGGGATTGAACCCGGGTCTTTTGCATTGTAGGCAGATTCTTTACGGTCTGCGCAAACCCTAGTGAAATGCCGTAACGGGGGCTCACTGCAGATGCTGGAGCTCCTTGCTCTGATGGATTTGGTCTCTCCGGGCCAGGTGGCAGAGAAGGAGGGTCCCGTTCCCCCTGCCCCCACAGCACACCAGGGTGGAGAACAGCTCCTCTGGTTTCCATCCTGCACCGCCTGCTGGGGGAGAAAGGTCACTGCGCTCAGGTGGTGGGCGGATGATCCTGGAAAACTGCTTCTCAGGGTGAAGCTGGGCTGGGCTCCCGCCTGACCGGGCCAGTCAGCTCGGCAGCATCGACGCTTTCCTTGGGGACGCGGGTGGCAGGTTTGAAGGTGTCCCCTAAGCCCCTTCCCCGTGCCGAGGTCCAGCTGCTCTTCTTACACTGAAAACGCACAGAAATGCTGGATTCTCTTTCCTTCATCTGGGATGTAGGCGCCTGCATTTTCTCACTGATCACACTGACGTGACTTGCCTATGACAAGGACGTGTAAAACGTGACTCTGTGTTTACCATTCTGGAAGCCGTGCTTTTTAAGTGGCTGAGTGAAAGTGTTAGTCGCTCGGTTGTGTCCGACTCTGCAGCCTTGTGGACGGCAGCCCGCCAGGCGCCTCTGTCCATGGGATTCTCCCGGCAAGCACACTGGAGTGGGCTGCCGTGCTCTCCTCCAGGGGATCTTCCTGACCCAGGGGTGAACCTCCCGGCCCCTCTCCCCCGTCTCCTGCATTGCAGGCAGGTTCTTGTCCGTCTGATCCCCCAGGGAAGCCCCCGGGGGTTAATGCACTTCCAGATGGGACAGCGCAGTCCTAGGGATGGATGGGAAGGCATTCTCCAAGGACTTTTTCAGCCAATCAGGAAGGTCCTGGTGCCTCAGACAGGTCACGCACCTGTCCTCAGTGTGGCAATAAACCTCGGTGCCTCTGGTTCAAAAGGCCTTGCGAGCCCAGCTCCCTTTCTGCTGCCTGGAGGGGTCTGAGCTGAATGTGTAGTCTGCAGATAGAACACCAAGCGCAGTACCTCAACATGTTTGAGATGAACAAAGAGTGGGGGGCCAGAGGGGGCCCCTGGGCGTCTGGGAGCCCATCAGCCAATTATGGGCCAAGGGCAGAGAAGGCGACTGTGAGGGGACTAAGGGCTTGCAGGCGGCCTGGCCTGCCCCCAGCTGCACGCGCAGATTCTTATTGTGTTTCCTGTTTACCACTCAGAGCGTGTAAACAGACAGAGCAGAATTTCAGAGGTTTTCTTTTTCTTCAAGGTGGAATGTGTTTCCTTTTCTAATTGAACAATGATGGTTACTGAAAAATCCAGGAATTAGTTTTTAAAATCCCACGTTTAAAAATAAAGAAATGACCCAAGAAGAGGGATGATATGACGTCAGCACCTCTAAAGTTGGTGCTGATAATCTGACCGTCTGGATTCACGTGTCTTCCCGGAGAAAAGCACCTGGGTCGTCTGGAATTGCCAATTCTGCTGGGTGTTCCCAGTGGCAAAGTTTCTTAGGAAGGAGACGCGCCTTCACACCTTTAGCACCCAGCACGCCAGCTGATGTTCAGAGTATTCGATAAGACGGGCGTCTGGTGACTGAGGGAATGAGGGCTGGGACCCCACCCTCTCACTAGCCCAGCTGACAGGCTGCGCGCTGCCGCCTCTCGTAAGGGCCTTTTCTCAGGCCCAATCGGAGGTGCAAAGTGGTCTTGGTAGGTCTCGGCTTTCTGTTTCAACAGTCTCATAATAATGTAATCTAAAATGCACTGAACTTTTAAAAAGTGAACTCTATAAATTTTTTATCCTGAAATAAAATCACATATCACATCAAAGTTAGAAGCTCAGAAGAGTTAGACTTTCATTACTGGAACATGACTGCACTTGTATCTCGTCTAATTTCTTTAACCCTTGATCGTCTCTATCTGTATTTTAACACAACTGCGAATACAACCGGAAACATTCTGAAAGTGGAAGTCATTCAGTTGTGTCCTGCTCTTTGTGACTCCATGGGCTACAGACTCCATGGGATTCTCCAGGCCAGAATACTGGAGGGGGTAGCTGTTCCCTTCTCCAGGGGATCTTCCCAACCCAGGAATCGAGCCGGGGTCTCCTGCACTGCAGGCGGATTCCTTACCCACTGAGCTACCAGGGGAGCCCCACATAGCGAGGAGCCACACCTTCATGTCTGCACATTGTCCATTACGTGGTGGTGTGAGGCTCACTCCTTTTTAAGGCTTCTAAAGGGTTACTTTGGGCTCCCCAGGTGGTGCGAGTGGTAAGGAACCCCCTGCTTATGCAGGAAACATGAGATGTGGGTTCAGCCCCTGGAGTGGGAAGATCCCCTGGAGGAGGGCATGACAACCCACTCCAGTATTCCTGCCTAGAGTCCCATGGGCAGAGGAGCCCGACGGGCTCTGGTCCAAGGGCTGTAAGAGCTGGACACAACTGAAGCAACTTCGCACATATGCAAGAGATTATTTTAACTACTTCTGTTGAAAGTGGCACTTTGATGAATATTATGTGTAATTTTCCACATTTGGGGCTTTTTTCTTGGGCTAGATTCTTCAAAGTGGATCTGATAGGTAAAAGGACACGAAATTTCTCAGGCCACCTCCCAAGGCAGGTTGTTGAAGCTCATCCATTAGGGCCAGCAGGGACGCGGATCTCCAGCCCAGGGGCCGTCCTGGGAGTTTTCAGTGTCTCCCTTTCCTGGAGGCCGACAGCCAAGGTCCTGGGCTCAGACTGTGTGCTGACGGCCTGTCTGGAACTCTGGGCTCCAGTGAGGGGCCCGAGCTGGCACGGAGAGAGCCCAGGACTCTTACCCGGGTCCCTCAGCGTCAGGAGGGGCGCCCAGGACTCGTCCTCCCCTCGGCAAGGATGCTCCTGCTGCCTTCTGACGGAGGGGAACGGGAAGACCGTAGACCTAGGGACAGGACCCCCACGCCGCCTCCCCGACAGGCTCGCTTTGAAAATCGGAGAGCACAGAAACTAGAAAGGGCAAGCGCCTGGAGGTGGGTCCGAGACGCGAGGCTGAGTGAGTCTGGATCCGGAGCACTTCTGGGGAAGAGATCTCTTTGATGAATATTATGTGTAATTTTCCACATTTGGGGCTTTTTTCTTGGGCTAGATTCTTCAAAGTGGATCTGATAGGTAAAAGGACACGAAATTTCTCAGGCCACCTCCCAAGGCAGGTTGTTGAAGCTCATCCATTAGGGCCAGCAGGGACGCGGATCTCCAGCCCAGGGGCCGTCCTGGGAGTTTTCAGTGTCTCCCTTTCCTGGAGGCCGACAGCCAAGGTCCTGGGCTCAGACTGTGTGCTGACGGCCTGTCTGGAACTCTGGGCTCCAGTGAGGGGCCCGAGCTGGCACGGAGAGAGCCCAGGACTCTTACCCGGGTCCCTCAGCGTCAGGAGGGGCGCCCAGGACTCGTCCTCCCCTCGGCAAGGATGCTCCTGCTGCCTTCTGACGGAGGGGAACGGGAAGACCGTAGACCTAGGGACAGGACCCCCACGCCGCCTCCCCGACAGGCTCGCTTTGAAAATCGGAGAGCACAGAAACTAGAAAGGGCAAGCGCCTGGAGGTGGGTCCGAGACGCGAGGCTGAGTGAGTCTGGATCCGGGAGCACTTCTGGGGAAGAGCCTCACGCGGCCAGGCGGGCTCCCCTCCGTGGGGGCAGGGCGCCCCCTGGTGGGCACGCGGGAGGCTGCAGGACTCCACGGAGGAGGCCCCTCTTCCTTCTGCAAAGCCGGCTCCAAAACCGGGGCTCCCAGCAAACTCCAGACTCAAGCTGCAAACTCATAGCTGAAGGCAGTCGGCCCGTCCTGCGGGTGGTGAGCGCGGGGCCGCCGCCTGCTGCCCGCACCTGCCGGGGGTTCTACCTTCCCCTCCTGGCCACCTGGTGTCCCCCAGCACACCTGGGGCTCCACCCTTCCTTCCTGCAGGTAGATGCTGGAGCTGGGCTCCAGAGGCGGGCTCCAGAGGCAGGCTCGGATGGCAGCCCGCTCCAGCCCGGACAGCGCCGGGAGCTCTGCGTGCAGTGGGGTCGCGGGGCTGCTGCCGAGAGAGAGGCACTCTGAGCAGTGGCCGAGCTAGCGCGCCCAGTGGGCGCCCGGGGCCACGGGCTCCCCGCTGCCTCGTCCGCCCTCCAGCTCCAGTGGGACGCCTTCCCAGAGCGAGGTCCAGGAGGCGGGACGGTGGCTCGGCTGGTTCCGGTGGCTCGGCTGGTTCCGGTGGCTCGGCTGGTTCCGGCGCCTCGTCCTGGGCCTCCAGTAAGCAGAGCGTGTCTTGAAGGTGCCGGGGTCTTGTCCCTTGCAGAGGACACCGAGGGTAGCTCCAGGCCACTCTCCACTGCCCTCGGGCGGTCACTCAGAAAACCATGCTCTGGGAGCTCCTGTGGGGCCGTCCTCTGCGGCTCCTGCCCCTCCTCCTCCTCGACAGCCCCCCAGCCCTGCTGCGTCCCACCCCCGGCGCTGGCGCCCCCCTGCCGCGCCCCCTCCAGCCTCAGCGCGGCCGCCCTCGCTCCGGTCAGATGCCCGCAGACCGGGCGATGCTCAGCCTGGGCGCGTGCCCGGCCCGGGGGTCCTCCTGGGCACTTCCTGGGCCTTCTCTGGAACTGCTGCGGGAGAGAGGTTTGAGGGCGCGTGGTCAGCATCTTAACCGTAATGATGGCTTCATGGCGAGTCCACGCGGCAACATTCACCCAGTTGTGTGAGTGCAGCTTAATATGTATCGATCATACGCTTTTAAAAAGCACCTAACGTTACCAAAAGCAGTTTTCCATGTTTATGACACCAGTTGGCTATATAATGAGTTTCACTTGTTTTTAATCTTGGGCTCTGCTGATTTGTTTTTGATTTGATTTTATATGTGAAAGTTTATCTACTTCCCATCGTAAACTACAAGACAGGGGACTTCCACAGAGGCCTCACTTACATCCCGCTGCATAAAGGAACTTTCTTTCCCTCAAAGATTTGCTTAATTTTTCCACTGATTTCTTTCGAAAATATCGTGGAATGTGTGTGGGGGTGAGAATGTGTGTAGACATACACATTTGCAGATCCACACGCACTCACAGAGACGCACACTCACACAAGCACACTCACAAGCACACTCACATAGATGCACACTCACACAGATGCACACTCACAACAAGCACACTCACACGCACACACAGATGCACACTCACACAAGCACACTCACATAGATGCACACTCACACGGACTCGCACTCACAAGCACACTCACATAAACGTACACACATATGTACACTCACAACAAGCACACTCACACACACACATTCACACAGACATGCACTCACACAGACTTGCACTCAGAAGCACACTCATACAGATGCACACTCACACAGATGCACAATCACAACAAGCACACTCAGACGCGCATTCACACAGATGCACACTCACAGATGCACAATCACAACAAGCACACTCAAATGCACACTCACACAGATGCACACTCACAAGCACACTCAGACACACACTCACAATAAGCGCACTCACACAGATGCACACTCACAACAAGTACACTCACATAGATGCACACTCACAAAAACGCACACTAAGCACTCACACAGATGCACACTCACAGATGCATGCTCACACAGACGTGCACTCACAACAAGCACACTCACATAGACAGACACATAGACACTCACATGGATGCGCACTCACAGACAAGCACATTCACACTGACACTCACACAGACGCACACTCAGACAGATGCACACACATAGACACGCACTCACAACAAGCACACTCACATAGACTCACACTCACAGACAAGACACTCACATAGATGTGTACTCACACAAACGTGCACTCACAACAAGCACACTCACCTAGACACACACTCACATGGACACGCACTGACAATCACACTCACATAGACACACACTCACAGACAAGCGCACTCACACCCCCTCCGCCTTCCCCAGCCAGGCAGCGGCCCTCCAGGGCTATCTTCCTGAGGCCTGGCCATCTGGTCCTGGCGCTTCATCAGGTCCTGGGGAGAGGAGTCGGGTGATAAGGTGCTATTAAGCCAGGGCTTCCCCTGGGGCCCCAGGCCAGGCTGTCACATGGTTTAGCAATAGGAGATTTATCTCTGCAGCGGCCTCAGACCCGGGGCGTGTGAAGGCCCCGTGGGGAACTAGCCTTGGGCCCCACCGAGTCCAGCATCCCTGCACCTGTGAAAACCTCAGTGGCTCCTGATCAGAGGCGCCGTGTGTCCTGAGAGTGAGGCCGCTCGATCCCTGATGACTGGCCCTGCAACACAGTCTCCTTCTCCTGGATCCAGCCGGACCTGCGTGTGCCCCGAGGCTCGTACCTAACACGGGCTGTAGCTCCCGGTTGAGGGCTCGGCTCCCGAGACCTGGCCTGAGGGCCTAATTTCTACTCTTGGTGCCTGGGGGGATGAGAAGTGTCAGGAGCCATTGGTTCCCTGTTCTGTTAACAAAGGGGAGCCTCTGTCTCAGCCTGCCTGGGGGGCTGGTGCTGCCGGCACACTCCCATCAGCGAGCTGGGAGGGCACTGTGTCCACTGCCCAGCCGCCCCTGCGTCTCCAGGGCCCTTCAAGCACATTGCAGATGGTGCCGGCCAGAGCACCGAGGCCGCCCGTTCACACCCCCGCGTGAGAGCAGTGGGGTCAGCACGCCCATACGTGCACGTTTACATATGAAACCCACGCAGATCGCCGTGTGTGCTCCACCGTTCATATGTGCACACGTTACATATGAAACCCACGCAGACTGCCGTGTGTGCTCCGTTGCTCAGCCATTCCCGACTCTTCGCGACCCCACAGGCTGTACGCGCCCACCAGGCTCCTCTGTCCCTGGGATTCTCCAGCAAGAACCCTGGGGTGGGCTGCCGTGCCCTCCTCCAGGGCATCTTCCCTGGGACTGAACCTGGGCCTCTTGTGTCTCCCACACTGGCAGGCAGACTCTTTACCGCTGGGCCACCTGGGGATCATGCATACATCAAGACTATATTTTAATAGTAAATTATGTATATATATACACACACTCACGGATACATATGGAGTGGGGCGGGTGGAGAGAGGCCCTTGCGTCCTCATATGCTTTCAAAAAGCACTTTATTGTTCAAGATCCAGGATTTAGAAGCATGTTTCTAAATGTGCGTAGTGTTAAAAGACATTCTTTGAGGACGATCAAGAACCACCCCCCATCTCCAGGGTAAAAAAAAAAAATAAAAAAATAAAGCTTTTTTTCATTCTCAAAGTTGATGGTTCAGATTTTAGCCAATATTGGAAATGGGATCCAGGTGTTGGGGGTGACAAGCCTGACGCTTTCTGGAGCACGCTCTCTATTTGTGTAATAAAAATACGTTTTGTCTGTTGAACATAGTTCTGGCATGTGAAACCGGGCTTTGTCTAAGGTACTTGGTGGTGCTGAAAACAGTCTGGCTTCCACGAAAACTGTCTGGTGGTGGGCGGAGAACCCCGCGCTGGACTCAGACCAGCGGGAGGGTCGGGATTCGGGGCGGACAGCCCTCGGTCCCCCTGGGTGTGCGTCTGCACGGCTCACGTGGCTGAGAGCCCAGGGCCAGCAGAGCTGGGCACTCAGATGGGTGTCCAGTGTACAGGGGGCCAGGGAGAGGGTCTCCCCAGACCCCCCACTGCCCTTTCATCTTCACAAGGCGACCGATGAGTCAGAGAGATACAGAAGACACGTCCAAGGCCGTCACCAGGGAGGAGCAGGGCAGCCCTGTCACCGCAGGAAGGAAGGTGTCCGCTGCGGCGTGGTTTATAATCACAACAATTAGAAACGGCACAGGGAGTCGACTGGGCACTTCCCTGGAAACAGCTGAGCTAAAAACACACAGTGGCAACACAGTGGACCCCTTGAAATACAGTCGCATCTGGGGAGTGACTTCCAGAGGCGGTCGTGGGAGCAGCCCTGAGCCCTGGGATCCCAGGTCTTGGGAGCTGAGCCCTGAACAGGGAGCTACAGCCCGTGTTAGACACAGCCTTGGGGCACACGCAGGTCTGGCTGGATCCAGGAGAAGGCGCAGCAGGACCGTCAGGACCCCACTGCATCCAGGGAGGGCCTCAGCGCAGATCCTGGGGCTGGTCCTGGGAGGGGCTCAGCACGGATCCAGGGGCTGGTCCTGGGAAGGGGGCTCAGCACAGATCCAGGGGCTGGTCCTGGGAAGGGGGCTCAGCACAGATCCAGGGGCTGGTCCTGGGAAGGGGGCTCAGCACAGATCCAGGGGCTGGTCCTGGGAAGGGGGCTCAGCACAGATCCAGGGGCTGGTCCTGGGAAGGGGGCTCAGCACAGATCCAGGGGCTGGTCCTGGGAAGGGGGCTCAGCACAGATCCAGGGGCTGGTCCTGGGAAGGGGGCTCAGCACAGATCCAGGGGCTGGTCCTGGGAAGGGGGCTCAGCACAGATCCAGGGGCTGGTCCTGGGAAGGGGGCTCAGCACAGATCCAGGGGCTGGTCCTGGGAAGGGGGCTCAGCACAGATCCAGGGGCTGGTCCTGGGAAGGGGGCTCAGCACAGATCCAGGGGCTGGTCCTGGGAAGGGGGCTCAGCACAGATCCAGGGGCTGGTCCTGGGAAGGGGGCTCAGCACAGATCCAGGGGCTGGTCCTGGGAAGGGGGCTCAGCACAGATCCAGGGGCTGGTCCTGGGAAGGGGGCTCAGCACAGATCCAGGGGCTGGTCCTGGGAAGGGGGCTCAGCACAGATCCAGGGGCTGGTCCTGGGAAGGGGGCTCAGCACAGATCCAGGGGCTGGTCCTGGGAAGGGGGCTCAGCACAGATCCAGGGGCTGGTCCTGGGAAGGGGGCTCAGCACAGATCCAGGGGCTGGTCCTGGGAAGGGGGCTCAGCACAGATCCAGGGGCTGGTCCTGGGAAGGGGGCTCAGCACAGATCCAGGGGCTGGTCCTGGGAAGGGGGCTCAGCACAGATCCAGGGGCTGGTCCTGGGAAGGGGGCTCAGCACAGATCCAGGGGCTGGTCCTGGGAAGGGGGCTCAGCACAGATCCAGGGGCTGGTCCTGGGAAGGGGGCTCAGCACAGATCCAGGGGCTGGTCCTGGGAAGGGGGCTCAGCACAGATCCAGGGGCTGGTCCTGGGAAGGGGGCTCAGCACAGATCCAGGGGCTGGTCCTGGGAAGGGGGCTCAGCACAGATCCAGGGGCTGGTCCTGGGAAGGGGCCTCAGCACGGATCCTGGGGCTGGTCCTGAGAGGGCCTCAGCACAGATCCTGGGGCTGGTCCTGGGAAGGCTTCAGCACAGATCCAGGGGCTGGTCCTAGGAAGGGGGCTCAGCATGGATCCAGAGGCTGGTCCTGGGAAGGCTTCAGCACAGATCCAGGGGCTGGTCCTAGGAAGGGGGCTCAGCATGGATCCAGGGGCTGGTCCTGGGAGGGGCCCGGGCGTCTTCCCTCCCGAGCCTCCGGGGCAGAAGGAGGAGGGAAGGGGAGTCAGATGGGTGAGGAGGGCCTATCAGCAGAGAAGAATGTACCCAGGAGCAGCCTGCACGCTCAGCGGGGCAGAGTCTCTGCGGTCCCCTCCCCACGTTCTGTGCAGCTCACCGGCTGCCGAGGGGCTTGGCCTGGACTCTTCTGCGCCCAGCAGGTCAAAGCGGGGACCTCGTGATTCTGCTCTCACGCGCAGGGTTCCCTGCGGGAGGTCTCCCCAGGCCTTCAGAAGCAGGCGTCTCCCTGCCCGCGGCTTGGGCCTTGGATTCAGATGGGCCCACTTGGAGTGTGTGAGGTGAACCCAGGGATGGGGAGGACTCCTGCGGGTGGGCATGTGGGCAGAGAAGGGCAGGGAGGAGGCGCCGTCACAGGCACCCCCTGGGCTGCGTGGCAAGGAGGCGTCCATGGCTGGGTCCCTGCTTCCTGTGAACAGATCCTCCCTAAATCTGGTGGATGGTGCTCTGTGCTGAGATGCCCCGGGGTGTGGATGCTGTCAGTGAGGACCATGGGCAGGGGCAGGAGGGTGTGGTCAGTCCCGGCCAAGCCAGAGCCTGCTCCGTGAAAGACGCGAGTCTCTACTGAAGGGCCTTTCTGGTGGGGGGCTTTAATCCCTTCCGTAAGCAAGCACTTGCTTCTTCCTCGGGGAACTCAGGGCCCTGAAACGTTCCTGAAGCTAGGGCCTCAGCCTGAGATGGTGACTCTGTGTCAGATGACAGCAAAGACCAGCTCTGTCCTGGGAGAGGGCGTATCAGGGATCTTTGTTTCCTTTGCTTTGGGGCAGAGACAGGGAGACAGCGTAGGACTCAGGAGGGAGGACAGAGAAGATCAAGTTCTTTCCTGGGGGTGCCGGGGTCAAGGCCTGGACAGCAGGCCTGGAGTGGGATGAACACAGTCAGCGGGTGGTCCCTGGGGCCTGGAGTGGAACCAGCGGACGGTCAGACGTCAGGGTCTCCTTGTGACTGCGTTCCTTTTGGCCTCGAGGCTTCATGGCCCGTGTCCACCTCTGTAACTGGGCTTGGCTGTGCCACGAGGCACAAACAAAAACCCCAGTCTTGCATCTGGCAAAGGACCTCCTGGCCCCCCCAGTGAAGATGGTCCCAGGATGAAGCATGACCACGAGGCGGCCGGCAGGACGGGGAGAAGCAGGGCAGGGTCTGGAACGAGAACTGACGTGTCATGACGCCCCGGGGCCCTCAGATGTGGGGCGTGCGGAGAGGATGCTGTGGCGGGGAGAGGGTGGACACCGACGGGCCAGGGCAGGCTGGGGTGCAGGCCCCGCAGCGGCTTCCAGGCTGGGCAGGGCAGGCGCGGGGCTGATGTTCTCACACCGCAGAGAAAGGTGCCAGAAGCCCCAGACCCTGACCGCTGGAGGAGCCAGTGCCCGCGAGGCCGCCGAGCTCGTTCCCAGCCCTGGCTGTGCTGAGCCCCCAGGGGACTTCACAGATGCTGGTGCGGGAGCCCAGCCAAGGTGCTCCTCTGTTTGGTCTGGCGAGTGGCTTGGTCATCAAGAGCCCAGAAAACTCCCCAAACTGTTACAAATGTGACAGCAAGGTCTGGACCATGTTCTCCACGCCCCCTCTACCCCGGCTTCCTGTGTGTGGCCGGGTCCTGGCGCCGTCCTGGGGAGCACGGGGGCCTGGGGGAGATGAGGGTCCCGACTTGGGCTTCCTCTGCCCTTTCTTTCCCCATGGTCTTCAGTTCAACCGCCTCTGAGACGGCTCTCGACACCTTTTCCCCTGAGTCTTCCCTCCGGGGCTGGGAGCCACTGGGGAGACGCTTGCCCACACGCCCCGGGGAAACTGAGCTGCCCTTGAACGTCACTAACGCCTTCACCAAGTTTATGCCATTGGGGTTCCAGATTAACCCCACCCCGGGCACATGACAGCTCTGCTCTTAGTTGGAGCCCCTGGTGAACCCCTGGTCTCACGAGATCATACTTAAGTCCAATCGCACCCGCACCCAAGTATTACTGTTTTCATTTTCCATCCTGAAAATCGCTTGCAGACTTGCCGGCTCGCGGTGGGTCCCCGAGCTCCGCGCAGCTCCGGCAGCTGCCTCGCGAAATGAGCTGGAGCCACACGTGTTTTGCAAGAGGCACTCTGAGACCGGACGCAGGGACAGGGTGTGGTTATCTGCTGGCGGCTGTGACCGACCCTGCTCCCACCATTCCCGGGGCCCTGCTCCCACTCTTCCCAGGCAGAGAGCGTGCCATCCTTCGTCCCTTCTGTCTCCCCTTTGCGTTTAAAGAACCGGAAGCACGGGAGTCGCTCGCAGGCTTCCGTCCTCAGTGCACAGAGCGCCTCCTCTCAGCGGGGGTGGTGGTGATGCGGGTGGTGAGCTGTCCTGGGGGCAGGGACACGTGGGTCCTCGGAGGGGCTGCTTGACCACAGTAGCTCCCAAACCTGCCTCTCATGAGGTGAGGGTCCCTTCAGACGAGCTGTGAGCCTGGCCTGGCAGCACCGGAGGCCCTTCCCGGGTGTTTGCTGGTCAGCGGACGGGCTCCCGGGCGTCCACAGAGACTCGCTCTCAGTGGGTCTTTGCTGAGGGTGTGGGTCCCCTCCGGTCCCCTGTCCCCTTCAGAGAGCGCCCTGGGCCAAGGAGACCGCAGCAGCGCGAAGCAGGAACAGGGCCACCAAGCGACCCCCGGCAGGCTGCATGGGGCTGCGTCAGGCGGAGCTGGAGTGTCCACAGAGAGGGATGCTGAGAGCTGACGCGGCCCCGCTGCCTGCCTGCCGCACCCTCCCATCCGAGCCCCCGCCCCGTATTCCTGAGGCCCCAGCCCACCACTGTCACCTCCCGGCCCCGCATTCCTGAGACCCCAGCCCACCGCCCTCACCTCCCGCACCCTTCCCATCAGCGCCCCCGCCCCGCGTTCCTGAGACCCAAGCCCACCGCTGTCATCTCTCCCTGCCCGCTTTTCACCCTCCGTGGCTGAGGGTCCTCCTGGGCAGCCGGGGTGCCTCCCGGCCACGCGAG
>SJYC01063039.1:0-18287 GCA_006408675.1 Madoqua kirkii
GTCCGTGGGAAGGGGGGTCCTTGAGGGGTCCTTGGGGGGTCCTTGGGAGGGGCATCCTTGGGGAGTCCGTGGGAAGAGGGTCTTTGGGAAGAGGGATCCTTGGGAAGGGGGTCCTTGGGAAGGGGGTCCTTGGGAAGGGGGGTCCTTGGCACCTCCATGGCTTCACTGCTGCCCTGAGCTGTGCCTGCCACTGAAGGCCACCCCTGAGCCCCGCACGGTCACTGGGCTGCCCTGTCCCCTTCTGCACCTGGAGACCCCCGTCCCCCCAGAAGGAGCTCCTGCCTCCCTCCCTCCGTCCCTCCTGCACCTTCTCAGTCATGGATTCACCCACTTTCACCCAAAGCCGACTTCAAACTTCCTGACTCTGGTGGGGAACCCCCAACAGAGGGGGGGTGGGTTTCCTGAGGCCCGATTTCCAAGAAAGGTCCCACTCACGGTCGCGGGGTCGGGCTGGCACGCAGCTCTCGGGGCACACAGTTCACCCCGTTCCCAGGGCAGGCTGCGTGTCCTTCCCTGGGGGCTGAGCTCTGCTCAGGCTCCGTTTGGGGCCCGGAGTCCGGAGGGAGCCCCCAGGAGGAGCGGCCACCAGAGGGCGCTGCTGCCCAGGGCGCGTCCTGCCCGCGTCCACCGGGCGAGGACCCTGGGGAGCCTTCTGTGGGGCCGTGTGGGGTCCTCCTTCCTCTGCCTCCGAGGAGCGCAGCCTGTGGGGCCGCCCGGCCGCAGCGCTGGCCTCCGTGTCCGGGCTCCGTAGGTTTGGAGGTGCTAGGAGGAGTGGTGGGGTCATTGCCAGTGGGTGCGCGGAGGTCACGGGGTGCCGGGGCAGAGCTGAGGGAGGGAGGAGGTGGAGACCACGGGGCCGAGGGGGCAGCCGTGCGGTGCCCTGAGGGCTGGTGCGTGGACATGCGGACACCCACGCACACACGCCCTGCCCACACATCAGGAGGAGGCTTCAGGCTGGGGCCCTCTGCAGGGTGGACCGTGCCGGGCTTTGGCCGGGCACAGCGTGGACTGGGCCCCGGGGGAAGGAGCCGGGTGACACTCTGAGGGCTGCCTCGTGGGCTGGAGGCTGGGCTGGAGGGTGGTTTCGGGAGTCCCCCTCCCACCGGGCCGCCGGCAGACTCAGGCCTGGTTCTCAGGGCCGATGCGTGCACCTGAGTGGGTAACAAAGCCCTATTCACCCCTCACTTTTATGACCACTTTGTGGGCTCTCTGAGGATCCAGCCACTTTGATGTGGGTGTTTGCTCCTACGGACCCGACACTGTTGATCTGAGCAACGGTCCATCCCCGACGGCCGAGCTCCTGGGAGCCCCGTCCTGGCAGCGATTACAACCGGCTTTTATTACTCCACAGGTGTCTGCAGCCAGACAAATGGGGCACAGAGGCCGTTGTTGATAAGGAAATGTGATACTCAGGAGCCTGGGAGCTTCCGCAGGGGCTCGGCTCGGCTGGACGGACCCCGGGAGCATGAAAGGGCGATTGTGAAGGGCAGGAAACAGGCTCACCTGCTCCTCAATTAGAGGCACCTGTGTTGACTTGTCCCGTGAGGGGAACTCATTTTTCAACCAGTGAGACGCGTGTTTACCTGGAAAGCCAGCATCCCACTCGCTCCTTCATCAGGAAGTGAGAGATGGCTTTTGTCCCTTATGGTCTGAGCATGTGGATGGATGAAGCAGCTTTCGCTGCCATTCAGCTCAGACGGTGCTGCTGAGGCTGAGCTGGGACAGGGCCCGCGGGCTGGTCAGGACCGAGTCCTGGCGGGCGGGTCGCTGGGGGGAGCATCGTCCGGGTCCCCTTGTGCGGGGGTCACCGAGCCGAAGGGGCCACTCGGGACACCTTCCCTGCCGCTGTCTCTTTACTCTGTGGCTTGGGGCTGCGGGGTCCGCCTCACTGTGAGATGCAGAACAGGCTGGCAGATACGCCTCCCGCCTGGCATTTCTCACATGTTCTCCAAGAAGGGGCCCAGCGCCCGTGAGGCCCTCCCGGCCCATCTCTGACCATCGGCGCACAGAATGGGTTGCGGTAGAGACAGCTCACGCCCAGAGCCTTAGGCGTCCTCAACAGCCCTGGGGGGCACCAGCCGTGGGGTGGGTGGCTGAGGACCCACTGCCCCCTGCTTCCCCGAAGCTGCTGGCCGGAGCCGATGGAGAGAGGGCCCCAAAGGGTGAGAACGGTGTTTGAACTCTCGCCTGAAGCAGAGACTGAACCGGGCTGGAGGCTGGAGGGCCCGAGGGCGGTTGGGGGGCATGTGGACTCGGGCCGCCACTGCCCGCCCCCTCCAGCCTGCTTCACAGGTGACGGTGGCCGGGCTGAGACTGTGTGGAGCCTGAGGACCGAGCCGCTGGGGGTCCAGCCCCGACTCTCCCGCCCCTGGGGGGCTCCCTCGTCCCTCTTCTATGCAGAGGTGGCAGCGTGGGAGGACAGGCTGCTGCGGCTGGACGGCCCCTCTGTCCATCACCGCTGGGCCCGCCCTCGGGCTCAGGGGACCTAACGCTTGTCCTCCTCCACCGGGCATGAGGACCGAAACCCATCAGTCCTCCTGGGCCCCTCTGCCAGGGCCGACACGCCATGGTGCTGCTGCATGGCGGTGGGGGGGGGGGTCTCAGGCCCTTCTCCCTGAACCTTCATGGTTCTTGGGGCTTTGGGGTCACGTCCCTGGGAGAAGGCCCCTCTCAGCCTCTCTCCAGCCAGATCATCACCAGTTGAGGGGAAAGCCTCAGTCACAGGGCTCAGTGACCTTCAAAGGGTGAGGGAAGCTGCTCGGTGAGCTGAGGCCACCAAGTGGACCCCCTGCCAGCCCTGGGGGAGGGGACAGGTGTGGACCCCCTGCCGCCCCCTGGGGGAGGGGTCAGGGCGTGGACCCCCTGCTGTCCCCTGGGGGAGGGGTCAGGCCTGGACCCCCTGCAGCTCTCTGGGGGAGGGGACAGGCCTGGACCCCCTGCAGCTCTCTGGGGGAGAGGTCAGGGCGTGGACCCCCTGCCACCCCCTGGGGGAAGGGTCAGGGCGTGGACCCCCTGCCGCCCAGGTGCTCAGGCACAGCCAGTCCCTGGGAGGGCTGTGGGTGCTGGACGCAGGTCCGTCAGGGCGGACATGTACCTCGGGGCTGTCGTGTGTGTGCTGTGGGAAGAGGGACGCCCCTCTGACCTCTGAAGGGTTCGGTTTCTTATCTGCTAAGTGAACATAATTGTACACACTTCTCAGAATGGTTCCAACTAAGACAGTGAATGTCTCTAAACACCTTGCAGGACCCGAGGACCTGAGGGGTTGCACCTGGAGCTGTGGGTGCCCGAGCTCCCCACTCTCCGGGAAGACCAGAGCCAGCCTCCTTCCTCTGTCTCCTGGAGCAGGCACCCCTGGAAGGGACTAGAACGGCCTCCACTGGAGGGGCCTCTGCTGGGCACCCCCAGGCTCACCTGCCTCCCCTTCACGCGAGTGATTTCTCCTCAATCAGGGGCAAACGGGTCACGAAATCCACAGCCTCCTTCTTCCTGTCACAGCACAGTCCACAGTCAAGGTCGGAGGAAAACGTGAGGCAGAAGGTGTTAGAGGGTGCTCTGGAAGGCTGGCCTCGGGCGTCAGCTCTCATCCAGTGGAGACAGCACCCGGGGAGGAGCTTGCACACAGGAGCCGAGGGGGCCCCAGGCCACAAGGCAGGGGCCCGACTGAGGATGGTCCAGGGCGCCGCTGTGAGGGTGGCCGTGGGCGCCGCTGTGAGGGTGGCCGTGGGCGCCGCTGTGAGGGTGGCCGTGGGCGCCGCTGTGAGGGTGGCCATGGGTGCTGCTGTGAGGGTGGCTGGTGGGCGCTGCTGCCGTGCAGTCTGCGGGTCCCACCCGACTCTGCGGCCCCGTGGACTGTAGCCCGCCAGGCTGCCTGTCCATGGGATTCCCCAGGCAGGAATGCTGCAGGAGCTGGGGGCTTGCCAGTTCCTCCTCCAGAGGATCTTCCTGACCCGGGGATCGAGCCTGGGGCCCCGGCACCGGCAGGTTCTTTACCACTAGCCCTCTGGGAGGCCCCACCTATGGACACTCAGCAATAGGACTGAGGCGCAGCTCTGCATCTGGTTTGGGGTCTTAGGAGCCGGGCTAACCGCCTTTAATTCCTTTTAAAGTTGCACACGAGGAGTTGTCTTGGGGTGACGTGACACAGACCAGACCCAGGTGTGGCCGCCGCCCCGCCTGGCCTCTCCTTAGCCTTGACGAGGACCCAGTCCCTCAGCGTGGGGCACCGCGCCTCACAGAGTGGCTCAGTACTAAGAGCCGCGGCCGTGGACGGTCCGGTGCCGCATCCAGACTCCGCCTCTGTTTCTAGGTGTGGGTCGATGGACGGAACAATTAACAAGGGCAGTTTTCCCTTGTTTTAAAACCTTCCTCTCCATGTGTCTGCTTGTAAACATCTTATCGAGGTACTGGTGTCCATGCACTGATAATTTAGGATATCTGAGCTAATATATCTTTTTAATCCAGGGCCTCGTAAAGCCTGACGTTTATAACCTCCCGGCGTTACAGTTTAAAATGAAAGGCCGCCCCGCTGAGCGGCCTGCACACGTGCAGACGGTTAGATGCATTTTTAAATGAAGGCGTCTCTCAGGGGCTCTCGTCGTTGTTGCCTTTGGTTATTAATCCAGGGCTCGTAAAGCCTGACGTTTATAACCTCCCGGCGTTACAGTTTAAAATGAAAGGCCGCCCCGCTGAGCGGCCTGCACACGTGCAGACGGTTAGATGCATTTTTAAATGAAGGCGTCTCTCAGGGGCTCTCGTCGTTGTTGCCTTTGGTTTTGTGTTTTCATACCACACGACGCCAAGTAATCTGTTGATTTAGTAAAGTATGTATTTAATCCCCAGAGAAAACTCTAAAAGGGTTGACATAAAATGCAGCGGGGGCACGGGACTCGGGTCAGAACCAGGCCCGGGGCCCCATCCCTGCAGAGAGGGCCGCGCGTGCGGGGGGCGCTGCCCTGTCCAGCGCTCCAGGGCCGCCGCTCCGCCCCGACATGGGTGGTCTTCCCCTGAAGGCTCCCGTGGCTGGGCGGCGGAAAACCCACGTCCCAGGATGGGCAGAGGGGATGAGGCCAGGTCGCGTGGACCCCCTGACGCATGTGGGGAGCGTTTCTGGTCTTTGTGTCAACCTTTAGCTGCAAGTTTGCGGGAGCAATCAGGGAGCCCTCGAGTGTAGGTTTGTGGCCCTCCTGACGATGCCTCTCCGTGCTCCGGATGCTGTGGGTGGCGTGGTCCTCTGATCCTTCTGATGTCCAGCACCCACTGCCTTCTCTTGAACCTCAGTGTCCCCAGACATGCAGCGACAAAGCAGGACCTGGGGAGAAGGGCCCTCCAGCCCAGCCGCCTTTCAGGTGGGTCTTCACTGACAGGCAGGCCCTGGACTTGCTCGTGGATGGAGGTGGGTGAGGACTCTCCTGCTGGCTGTCCTCTGTGACCAGCCTTGTTCAGCCACCGAGTCATGCCTGATTCTCTCACCCCTGTGGACTGCAGCACGGTCCTTTCCTTCACCGTCTCCTAGAGTCCACTCAAGCTCATGTCCACTGGGTCAGTGACGCCATCCAACCATCTCATCCTCTGTTGCCCCTTTTTCTCCAGCCTTCAATCTTTCCCAGCATCAGGGTCTTTTCCAATGAGTCAGCTCTTTGCATCAGCTGCCAAAGGTATTGGAGCTTCAGCTTCAGCATCGGTCTTTCCAGTTAAGCTTTTTCTCTTGTCCTCAAATTGGGCACGTAAGCACGTTTCATGCAGCAGCTTTGCCAAGTGCTGCCGGGACTAGGGGGGCTGAGCCTTTCCTGCAGGCCACCCTGCCCTCCCTCTGAGCCCCGCTGATGCTCTGTCTGGGGGCTGCCAGGGGGCCTAGGATCCTGTGTTTCCCCTGGCCTCTCACTGTTACGTGCAGGCTGCTTCAGCCGTCTGCTTCCAGATCCTTCCTTGGCCCCGGCCACATCAGCGTCAGAACCGGCACTGCCCCCGAGATGAAGGACTTAGTTCGGCGGCCGATGCCGTCATCTGCTCTGTGCTGGTCCCCCACCTGGACCCCCGTCCCTTTCCCAACAGAGATGGGGATTTGCCCAGAAACAGCCCCCACCCCGATGAACCAGTGAGTCTCGAGGAGGCTGGTCCCTCCTCAGCTTTGGGGTCTGCCTGACTGGCCTCGGGTGGGGCTTCTCCCCCTTGGGATTCTGGACTTGTGCGCCAGGTGGCCCCCGTCTGGGGATGTCCTGTGGCCTGTTACGCGTTCTATGCTCTGGACTCTGGGAGCACAGTCTCCAGACGTGGCAAGTGTCCTCAGGGGACAGACGTGGCCCCCATGGAGAGCTCTGGTCCAAGCCAACGACGACAGTCTCCAGAGGGTGAGCGTCCCTCCCCAGACCACTTATGAGGGTGCCCCTGACCCGTGGGGGGATCAGGGCTGTCCTCGACTCACTCTGGACAGGAGGTGTGAGGAGAGTTGGCTGGTGACTCCCCGGGAAAGGCTTCTTGCTCTTTAACGAGGCACATGAAGAAACGGGTCCTCTGTGCACTGAATCTTGTCAGGTGGAGACGGAGGCCATGTCCCACGGGGACCGGCAGGGCCTGTGAACTGGGCAAAGCCAGGCGCACTGAGAGGAGCAGAGCTGGCCCCGAGCCCTGGACGTCTTACGACGTGGGGGCGACTACGGCTGCTGCTGGGACGAGCCAGCGCCACTGTGGCGGCTGGCAACCAGGGGGGCTTGTTCTCTTGGGGTTCAGGAGCCTCTCTTGCTGGCTGGAGTGGGGGTGTAGGCACAGCCCCTCGGGAAGCCCAGGGGTGCTCAGCCTTCTCCTGCTGCAGCGCTGGCCTGTGGCGCCTCCTCTATCTGCCAAGAGCACCACCTGGCCTCTGCCCCGTCCACCTCGTCACATCGCCTCCATTCTGTGCTCACATCTCCCTCTGCCGTGGTCTTACAAGGCCCCTCGGGATGGATGCTCAAGAGCCATCTCTCCATCTCAGAATCCTAGACGCCAGCACACCAGCAGAAGTCCCCTTTGCCATCCCTGGTGGCACTTGAAGCTTCCAGGGAGGAAGGCGTGGACATCTTTTCAGGTCGCTGTCCCGCCCGTGGCCCAGGGGGTGGGGCCTCTCGTGTCTATCCTGGAGGGGCGGGTGCTGCGTTTGCAGCTGAGCATGGCCTCTGTACACCTTCCCCTGGATCCTCTCGTGGCACCAGACCCCAGGGTGCCTCGCCCACAGCTGTGCTGAGTCCTGGCCTTGCTGCCTGGCGTCGAGCCTGAGGATCCCTGTTTAGAAGGTCACCTGCTTCCAGGGAGAGGCCGTGGACGCTGGCATCACTCTGAGCCACATTTACTCTGGGGAAGCTTGGGTCCGTAAAGGAGCTGTGAGTCACTTGCTGGGGTCCCGTCGGCACCAGACAACCCCCCTTCTGTAAACAGCAGGCCCGACGTGAGGTCACCAATAACCACACCAGCCAGGGCCTCGCTGTTTGCTCTGGCACCTTAACGGGTGTGCTGACCGCGGGCAGCGGCCACCGCGCCGGCCGGGCTGCGACCACGTGGCTCCTGCACGGATGGGTGGCTCTGCTGGCTTCCTCTTGGCCTCAGGGCGGTGCCGGACCGGAGCTGACGTCGGATGCAGGGCTGGGCTCCCCTGAGAAGGAGAGAAGCCTGGTCTGTCTGTCGCTCTGGGGCTGAGCCCCCGGCTGCACGTGCTTCTCTGTGAAGCTGCCGAGTCCCAGCACCGCGCTGGGGGCGTCTCCAGGCGCTGCCCTTGGAGGATGGGGGGGCTGTCACCCCACAATGCAGACCCCGCTTCGGAGGCTCCGATTTCCTCTGGGAACCCCTACAGCTCAGGGTCAGATACGAGGAGCTCTGCCCACGTATTTCTAATAAAAGTGCACCTGTCCTTCATCAGCAGCCCTCGCTGGTGAGCTCGGAACTCGGGACCTGGAGGAGGCTGTGGGTCGGTGGGCGTCGGGACGCAGGCCTCCTGTTACGGGGTTACTGCCCGTTGTAGACGGAGGAGACCCGCCCTTCCGATCCTGACGCCACCAGCAAATCCTGGACTCCGAGTTCCAACAGCAACAGCGCCTCAGCCCCGCGCTCCCTGTGCACACGCCGCAGATGGTCCCGTGCGGCCCCTCAGACCCGGGTCACTGGCACAAGGGCTCCAGGTGTGGAGACGGCCTCTGTGTCGGTTTGAGGGGCAAGGGGAACCCAGGGACTTGCAGAGACCTCCCGCCCCCCAGCCGGCGTGGACGAGCAGTGAGTCAGGAGTGCCCGGCCTCCATTTCCCTTTAAATAAACATACGCTAAAAAACGGGAGGGAATATGGTTGGACAAATACATCTGGGGTTTTAATCACTCCGAGTTATGTGAAAACCACCCCGGACACTCGGGCGGCAGAGGCGCGGGGGCCCGGGCGGTCTGCTTCGGCACAGAGGCCTGGGCTGAGCAGGGGTGGGGGGCTCACGTCGGTGGTCCCCACACCGGGGGGCCTCTCGCCGACCCCACAGGTGGCTGTTCATGGCAAGGAGTGTTTGTGAGTGACGAGGCCAGGGCCTGGCTGGAGCAACTGGGACGTCTGTAAGTCTAGATCTGAAACAGCCGTGATGAAAGTGATTTCCTCCTGTGCTCCCTGCTCGAGGGGCCGAGAGGAGCCCTTCTGTGCGGTGAGGTGGCCGCAGGTGCCCCGGGGGCGCTGAGGCGGGGGGGAGCCCAGTGGGTGCCAGGCTCCTCTCAAAGGGCCAGTCCCGCACCCCGAGTCCAGGCAGTCGCGGGTCTGATGAGCGTAGGTGGACTCACTGTAGAACGGCCCGCCGCGGGCGCCCCTCCAGGAACGCTGAGGGTGCTGCGAGGTCGTCTGTGGCTGTGACAGCGCCTCTGCGTGAACTCTCGGCAGAGAAAAGCCGGGGGTGCTCCTGCCCTGAGCCCTCCTTCTGGGGCTGGGGGAGGGTGGCTCCACGGGGTGGGGGGCGTCTGGGGCCCCGACACAACCTGCGGGGAAACGGGCACGTGTCCTGATCTGTGCTTGGGGCGACAGGAAGCCCCGAGGAGGGACAGTCATCTGCCCCCATCCCCAGCCGGAAGGAAACGGCTCGGCCAGTTCAGACTCAGACCCGAGACGCAGCGGGGCCAAGAGCAGGCTGCCAACCCGCTCACACGGAGAGGCCTTTGGCCGAGGCAGGGAGGAGGGCGTGCCCGGCCAGGTGCCCGGCCAGGTGTGAGGCCAGGTGTACGGCCCGCCTGCCATACAGCTCCAGGGCCAGTCTTCCGGCCTGGCTGGAAGCGGCCGGGACACACAGCTCCAGGCCCTGAGTCTGCGAGCTGTTGCCCCGTCACGCTCAGGAGCTGTAATCCTCGCAGGCAGCTGCCAGAGAGCCCCGTGTGTGCATGCGCGTGTGAGCGTGCAGGCCAGGGCACACGTGTCCCCGGGGGTGGCCTGGTGGCCCGCAGCCGCCTTCTCAGACACCAGCACGATTCCTAGCTTCAGCTTATGAAAGACCCCAGGCTCGGCTGGAGCCCACGAGCTCCTCTGCCAGCACTTAGTCGGGTGGCAGGCAGATTCCTAACCTTGATCAGACGCCTCTGGAGGCCGGCGGGCAGGCTTGCTGCGATGCTCTGCCCCGGGCTGGCCGTGTTTCCGGACAGCTGTCCGCTGGGCGCACACCTGGGCGGATTTCAGCCCTGGGGGGCCTCTGCTCCCTGCCCCCGTCTGTTGGGAGGGGTCAGGTGGGAGAAAGGGCGGCTGTGGCTTAAACAGGGGGCTTTCTGCAGCCTGTCCTCTGCTTCCGCATCTCTTTAGTTTCCAGAATCTGAAAGGAGTTGCGTGGATACAAACACATAATTCAGCACAGCCCGAAGGGAGCGAGGGCGCCCGGGGGCGGGGCTCCCTCCTTCCTGCACCCAGGGCAGACGGCCCTGCTCTCCTGACGTGGCGGGCACGGGGCTCCGCCGGGCTTGCAGGAAGTCAAGCAGACGTCAGGGTGCCTTGGTCTTTTCTCTGTGGCAGGGAGGGGAGCTGGTGGGCATGGAGGTGCCTTTCCTAATCCTGTCCAAGCACGGGCTTTGCCTGGAGAGCAGCTGGCCTCTCCACCACCCCAAGGGTTCTCAGAGCCTGTGGTCAGCGCGGCCTCGGGGGGCGCCCCACCGGGAGGATGCCCAAGAGAGCCTGTGAGGAGGCCGGCCTTAAGGGGAACAGACCCGCCTTGCCTGTGGGAGCCCAGGCTTCAGGGGGAATAAGCCCACCTTTCAGTGAGAGCCTGGGCTCAGGGGGAACAGGCCTGTCTTCCCTGAGGGAGCTCGGCTTTCAGGTGGAACAGGCCCGCCTTCCCAGTGGGAGCCCAGGCTTCAGTTAGAACAGGGCACACTTGCCTATGGGAGCCTGGCCTTCAGGTGGAACATGCCCGCCTTGCCAGTGGGAGCCTGGCCTTGAGGTGGGACAGACCCGCCTTGCCTGTGGGAACCTGGCCTTCGGGGGGGCAGGCCCAATTTGCCTGTGGGAGCCCAGGCTTCAGGGGGACAGGCCCGCCTTGCCTCCTCTGCTCATTTGCTCACACGTCTGGGCTGGATTCTTTTCAAGCAAAGACTCTGAGGCTAAAGAGGGGCAGAAATCCCACTCTAGGTTTCCGAAGATGGCTGTCCACTCGCCGTGCTGACGCAAACACTTCCTGCCGCACGTCAGCAGCACAGGGACCAGGGACCGCTCGTCCCTGCAGGGTTGGCCTCGGGGTGTCCAGTCCAGGGCCTGGGGCCCCGGGGAGGTGGGCCTATTCCCCCTGAAGTCCGGGCTCCCACAGGCAAGGCAGGCCAGTCCCACCTCAGCCAGGCTCCCAGGGCAGGGCCACCCTGTTCCACCTGAAGCCTGGGCTCCCACAGGTAAGGCAGGCCTGTCCCACCTCAAGGCCGGGCTCCCACTGGCAAGGCGGGCATGTTCCACCTGAAGGCCAGGCTCCCATAGGCAAGGGTGCCCTGTTCTAACTGAAGCCTGTGCTCCCACTGGGAAGGCAGGCCTGTTCCACCTGAAAGCCGAGCTCCCTCAGGGAAGACAGGCCTGTTCCCCCTGAGCCCAGGCTCTCACTGAAAGGCTCTGAGCCCTGGGTGGGCTGTCAGAGAACTGACGTGCCCTCGGGGCACGGTGCCCGAGGAGAGCATTTTGAGTTGAGAGACCCAGCCCTCGAGAGCCACACAAACGCCAGATGCTGTCCGAGCGACCGAGACAGACTTGCATGCCTGGGGCACGTCCAGCAACACTGATGCCTGACGGGTCCATCGCAGGTGGGCTTTGTCAGCAACACAAATCTGAAGCAGTTTTGGTCTCTGCCCTTGAGATAAGATCGGATGATATTATATTCTTTTAAGTGTTCTAATGCACCCCACTCCAGTACTCTTGCCTGGGAAATCCCATGGATGGAGGAGCCTGGTGGGCTGTAGTCCATGGGGTTGCTAGGAATTGGACACGACTGAGGGACTTCCCTTTCACTCTTCACTTTCATGCATTGGAGAAGGAAATGGCAACCCACTCCAGTGATCTTGCCTGGAGAATCCCGGGGACGGGGGAGCCTGGTGGGCTTCCGCCTATGGGGTCGCACAGAGTCGGACACGCCTGAAGCGACTTAGCAGCAGCAGCAGCAGCAGCAGCAGCAGCAGCGCATCGTAGCTCGTCCTGGGTGAATCAGAAAGTGGTTGCCACCAACAAGGATCACACAGAAATCCTCTTTGCCAAGGTTTCCCTCCCTGCTGTGCGCTTCCTGCCAGGCGTGCGGGACCCCTGGCCCGTGTCTCCAGCAGCAGTGTCAGGCCATCCATCAAGCTGGGGCTGCTCATCTGGGCCGGCGGGGCTGGGATCAACCCCGTCTATGAGCCCGGCCAGCTCGCCCTGCTGGGGCGGCTCCTGGGGCCTCTTCTGCCTGGGCTGCCAGAGGCTGGGGTTCAGGACCCCTCACTGTCCCTGCCCTCCTGGTTCAGCTCTTCCTGAACCATGGGGGGTGTTCCTTGGGACCACCTCCCAGGTTAACCGTTCGCCAGGAAGACATGCAGGCATGGAAGCCGGGTGGGTGGGGAGCTCTTGGCCGGCTGCACACAGCGGGGGGTTGGGGGTGGCACACTGCAGGGCCCTTCAAGGCGTGCTCGCTGAGGCCGAAGACTGCGCCCCGCTCCAAGGTATGAGCAGAGGGGCGCCGACGGCCTCGGGGGTGGGCCTGGACCACGTGCAGCCACATTCAGCGCTGGGCTACTGCAAGGCTGCCGCAGCCTCATGGCCTGCAGGATGCCGTCCAGAGCACGAGGGTTTCAGGATGAGCCTCGGGGGTGTCTGGGCCCCTCCCGACCCTAGAGGAGCTGAGGCCCTGGAGGAAGAAGAACCCACCCGACAGCCTGGCCCCCGTGCAGGCGCTGGGACCGCCGATCACGGCGGGCTGGGCGGTGCCCTGGGCAGCGGCCGCCTCAGATCTCACCGGTCCCTTCAGCACGGTCCTCCATAGACTGTGGTCTAGGCTGGCCTGGGAGCGGGGGGGCTCCCTGGCACCAGACTCTCCCCCTCAGGCTGGGGCGAGGCTCTGTCCCGCCCTGCACCCTGGAGCTGGCCTTGTTTCTGATGACGATCCCAGCGAGTCTACTCAGGGCAACGAGGGCATGGAAGGGCAGGAAGGAGCCCCTGTGGTCCTGACGCTGAGATTTCCTAACATTTCAGCCCATTTCCGAGGACACGCACACTCCTGCCCGTGCACGCAGGCCTGCACACACGGACGCACTTGGGTTTTGTAGCCAAACGGGCTGAATCCAAGACTCCGAGTCTCAGCTCAGCTCTGCATGTTGAAGACGGGGTGATCGAAACGGTGATGACTCCACAGCGCGGCTCAAGTGTGGATGAGAACAATGTAAAGAAAGCCCCAAGGCGGATTCTCTCCTGGAGAACACACGCGTGTGCTGTGTGTGCACACTTGCCCACGGGGCAGGGAGACAGTTCCGGGACCAGCCCCCCCATGCAGTGTTTGAACACTGCCCTGACGATGGCCCTGAACTGTCTTCCTTCCTCGTCTTCTGTGTGTCCACCCGAGGGTGTCCCCAGCTGCTCCCCGGGGCGTCCATCCAGCCCGGCGTGCCCCCGGCTTGGCTACCAGACCAGCGTCCCCATCCTGGGGGAGGAGTGGGCCCCCTTCTCAGGGGAGAAGCACGTGAACTCAGGGACCCCAGGGGGTAAGCACAGGCCCCCTCCTGCCAACCTGCCTCCCCAAACGCACCTGCCCTTCCTTTTTTTGTTATCATTAAAATTTATGTATTTATTTTTATTGAAGGATAATTGCTTTGCAGACTTTTGCTGTTTTCTGTCAAACTTCAGCATGAATCAGCCACAGGTATACACATGTCCCCTCCCTTTTGAACCTCCCCCCATCTCCCTCCCCGTCCCGCCTCTCTAGGTTGATACAGAGTCCCTGTGTGACAGATTGATGGGTGAAGCAGTTGTGGTGCATATACACAGTGGAATGCTACTCAGCCGCGGAAAGGAGCGCATTGGAGTCAGCTCTGCTGAGGCCGATGACCCTGCCCTGCCTTCTAGCAGCTCATCCCACCCCTGTGAGTCTTGATCTCACAGAGAGAGGAGGGTGGCCAGGTCCTACAAGACTTCGGGTGGGGGGCTTAGGACCTGGGGGGCCTGGGACGGGGGAACACGGAGGCAGGAGGCTGCGTGCGTGCCCTGTGTGTGCCCGACACCTCCATGCGGGGGCCTCCCCACAGGCACAGCCAGGTGACCTCAGCAAGCTGTGCCCTGGCCCGTCGTACTGAGCCCCACGGGCTCTGCCGGACACGGGACTTGGGACACACGGGCCACGTCTGTGAGCCCCGTAACCATGCAGACTTGGTTTGGGGCCAGATTTGGATTTTTCTTTTTCTTTAGGGGCTGCTCATCTGGGCCGGCGGGGCTGGGATCAACCCCGTCTATGAGCCCGGCCAGCTCGCCCTGCTGGGGCGGCTCCTGGGGCCTCTTCTGCCTGGGCTGCCAGAGGCTGGGGTTCAGGACCCCTCACTGTCCCTGCCCTCCTGGTTCAGCTCTTCCTGAACCACGGGGGGTGTTCCTTGGGACCACCTCCCAGGTTAACCGTTCGCCAGGAAGACATGCAGGCATGGAAGCCGGGTGGGTGGGGAGCTCTTGGCCGGCTGCACACAGCGGGGGGTTGGGGGTGGCACACTGCAGGGCCCTTCAAGGCGTGCTCGCTGAGGCCGAAGACTGCGCCCCGCTCCAAGGTATGAGCAGAGGGGCGCCGACGGCCTCGGGGGTGGGCCTGGACCACGTGCAGCCACATTCAGCGCTGGGCTACTGCAAGGCTGCCGCAGCCTCATGGCCTGCAGGATGCCGTCCAGAGCACGAGGGTTTCAGGATGAGCCTCGGGGGTGTCTGGGCCCCTCCCGACCCGAGAGGAGCTGAGGCCCTGGAGGAAGAAGAACCCACCCGACAGCCTGGCCCCCGTGCAGGCACTGGGACCGCCGATCACGGCGGGCTGGGCGGTGCCCTGGGCAGCGGCCGCCTCAGATCTCACCGGTCCCTTCAGCACGGTCCTCCATAGACTGTGGTCTAGGCTGGCCTGGGAGCGGGGGGGCTCCCTGGCACCAGACTCTCCCCCTCAGGCTGGGGCGAGGCTCTGTCCCGCCCTGCACCCTGGAGCTGGCCTTGTTTCTGATGACGATCCCAGCGAGTCTACTCAGGGCAACGAGGGCATGGAAGGGCAGGAAGGAGCCCCTGTGGTCCTGACGCTGAGATTTCCTAACATTTCAGCCCATTTCCGAGGACACGCACACTCCTGCCCGTGCACGCAGGCCTGCACAACGGACGCACTTGGGTTTTGTAGCCAAACGGGCTGAATCCAAGACTCCGAGTCTCAGCTCAGCTCTGCATGTTGAAGACGGGGTGATCGAAACGGTGATGACTCCACAGCGCGGCTCAAGTGTGGATGAGAACAATGTAAAGAAAGCCCCAAGGCGGATTCTCTCCTGGAGAACACACGCGTGTGCTGTGTGTGCACACTTGCCCACGGGGCAGGGAGACAGTTCCGGGACCAGCCCCCCCATGCAGTGTTTGAACACTGCCCTGACGATGGCCCTGAACTGTCTTCCTTCCTCGTCTTCTGTGTGTCCACCCGAGGGTGTCCCCAGCTGCTCCCCGGGGCGTCCATCCAGCCCGGCGTGCCCCCGGCTTGGCTACCAGACCAGCGTCCCCATCCTGGGGGAGGAGTGGGCCCCCTTCTCAGGGGAGAAGCACGTGAACTCAGGGACCCCAGGGGGTAAGCACAGGCCCCCTCCTGCCAACCTGCCTCCCCAAACGCACCTGCCCTTCCTTTTTTTGTTATCATTAAAATTTATGTATTTATTTTTATTGAAGGATAATTGCTTTGCAGACTTTTGCTGTTTTCTGTCAAACTTCAGCATGAATCAGCCACAGGTATACACATGTCCCCTCCCTTTTGAACCTCCCCCCATCTCCCTCCCCGTCCCGCCTCTCTAGGTTGATACAGAGTCCCTGTGTGACAGATTGATGGGTGAAGCAGTTGTGGTGCATATACACAGTGGAATGCTACTCAGCCGCGGAAAGGAGCGCATTGGAGTCAGCTCTGCTGAGGCCGATGACCCTGCCCTGCCTTCTAGCAGCTCATCCCACCCCTGTGAGTCTTGATCTCACAGAGAGAGGAGGGTGGCCAGGTCCTACAAGACTTCGGGTGGGGGGCTTAGGACCTGGGGGGCCTGGGACGGGGGAACACGGAGGCAGGAGGCTGCGTGCGTGCCCTGTGTGTGCCCGACACCTCCATGCGGGGGCCTCCCCACAGGCACAGCCAGGTGACCTCAGCAAGCTGTGCCCTGGCCCGTCGTACTGAGCCCCACGGGCTCTGCCGGACACGGGACTTGGGACACACGGGCCACGTCTGTGAGCCCCGTAACCATGCAGACTTGGTTTGGGGCCAGATTTGGATTTTTCTTTTTCTTTTTTTTTTTTTTTTTGATGTTTTGTGTTTGCTCATTCTAGGCAAATCACGAGGAGGCTCTGCTTTGAAGAGAAAAGGATTAAAAGGCCATTAAGCGGCCTCTTTGACATTAAATAGCTTTAATATTTTGAGGAGGTAAATACAAATAACTTGGAATCAGACGTGATACTTCCATTGGATACACCATGTTCGACGTCTCAGGGGAACTTGGTCAGAAACATGCCGGGGTTCTGAGCCCCCCACCCCCCGTAAGACCTACATCTGTGTCCACACCCTTCATCGTCAGATGAGGTGTGTTTTCGACAGGTCCACACTGTTCTCCATGTGGCTCCGAGGTCAGCAAAGCCCCACCACGTCTCTTTCTGAAATGCACTGCCCGGCAGGCATCAGCAGCTGTCACGGGGAAGATGGACCCTCTTCCAACTGAAGTCCATCCAGAGGGGTGAGATCACAGTCTTACACAAGCTGGATTTCCAGTCTTGGTGCAGACTGAGCATTTGTTTCTTTGAGGAGAGCTAGTTTGCAGCATTACTGTTCGCAGAGAGTCGGACTCGACTGCCGCGACCTAGCAGCAGCATTCTCGATCGGTCGTTTAAAACACACGCTAACGATCTCGGGTGGGAGGGGAGGACAGCCCTCTGACAACAGCCTGCTGTGCTCCTCGGGGCAGCAAGTCTCTGTGGTCCCAGCCCAGGCTCCTCACTCACCAAGGTCCACTTGGGACACCTGGATCTTTGTGACCCTGTGGGTCACAGCTCGCTGCCTGCCTCCACCTGCTCTCAGAGTCTCAGGGCCGGGGGTCCAGAAATGGCACTTCTAACAGGTTTTCTTGCTGATGGACCCATAACATGTAAGCGCTGCTGGCCCGATGTTCGGTTCCAAAGTCACATCCGACTCTCTGGACTGTGGCACGCCAAGCCTCCCTGTCCTTCACTATCTTCCAGAGCTTGCTCAGACTCATGTCCCCTGAATCGGTGATGCCATCCAGACATCTCATCCTCTGTCGTCCCCTTCTCCTCCTGCCTTCAATCTTTCCCAGCATCTGGGTCTTTTCCAATGAGTCAGTTCTTTGCATCAGGTGGCCAGAGTATTGGACCTTCAGCTTCAGCATGAATCCCTCCAGTAAATATCCGGGGTTGATTTCCTGTAGGACGGACTGGCTTGATCTCCTTGCAGTCCAAGGGACTCTCAAGAGTCTTCTCCAACACCACAGTTCAAAAGCATCAGTTCTTCAGTGCTCAGCTTTCTTTATGGTCCAGCTCTTACATCCATACATGACCACTGGAAAAACCATAGGTTTGGTTACATGGACCTTTGTTGGTAAAGTGATGTCTCTGCATATCTCAGCATATTTTTAATATGCTGTCTAGGTTTTTCATAGCTTTCCTTCCAAGGAGCAAGCATCTTTTAATTTCATGGCTGCAGTCGCCATTTGCAGTGATACTGGAGCCCAAGACCACTGTCCTAAAGGGCGCTTTTTAGGGGTTAGCTCTTCCTGAGCCTTGAGAACAATCACCGATCCTTTCATTCATTCCGAAATGCACTCACGTGCCAGACACTGCTGTATGAATTGTAAGATGACCTGGTGGGCCCCCCCCCGGATAGGCCTCTCCACCTGGGTGACGGCAGAACCGAGGATGTGACCTGTGATGGACATGGCCCCTGTGGTTCTGTGCTGAATCGAGAGACTCAGTCCAGAGGGGAAGGGAGGGTCTGGAGGTCAGAGAGCAGGGTGCCAGGAAGACCCACCCAGCTGGCCTGGAAGGGAGCACGGGTACCTGCGTGAACCCCTGTGGGGGCAGTAGGCAGACTCAGGACATCAGGAGCAACCAGGAAAAGACCCCGGTTCTGCCAGTAGCTGAGGGGTGTGGACTGGAACCTCGGTCCTCTGAGGTGAGCTGAGCCCAGCGACGCTCGCCTATCTTGGAGAGACCTGGATGACCGACCTGCCCTCCCAGCCTCCTGATCACGGAGACTGGAGATGCCGCCTGGGTGTTGCCAGCGGTCTGTTGCTTTGTGCGCGGGGCATGGCTCGGGATCCAGATGAGGAGAGGCCTTGTCCCCACGGGGCTTGCTGTCGAGTGGGAAGACCCAGCGGAGGAGACGCCGTGTGGATCTTATGAAGGTTATGAAAAAAGGTCAGTTCAGGTGAAAATACAGGGAGGGGTCAGGGTGCAGGTGACCACAGGAGAGTCAGAGACGAGAGCGGGCCGGGAAGGTGGCACCCTGGGGGCACAGGGGGCGGAGAGCGGAGCTGGGCGTGGGGGTGTGTGGAGGGCAGTGTGGGGCACAGGGCAGTGGAGAGCAGGGTGGGCACAGGGGGTGGTGTAGAGGGCAAGGTGG
>SJYC01063045.1:0-35367 GCA_006408675.1 Madoqua kirkii
TTATTTTGGGGGGCTCCAAAATCACTGTAGATGGTGACTGCAGCCATGAAATTAAAAGATGCTTACTCCTTGGAAGAAAAGTTATGACCAACCTAGATAGTATATTCAAAAGCAGAGATATTACTTTGCCGACTAAGGTCCGTCTAGTCAAGGCTATGCTTTTTCCTGTGGTCATGTATGGATGTGAGAGTTGGACTGTGAAGAATGCTGAGCGCTGAAGAACTGATGCTTTTAACTGTGGTGTTGGAGAAGACTCTTGAGAGTCCCTTGGACTGCAAGGAGATCCAACCAGTCCATTCTGAAGGAGGTCAGCCCTGGGATTTCTTTGAAAGGAATGATGCTAAAGCTGAAACTCCAGTACTTTGGCCACCTCATGCAAAGAGTTGACTCATTGGAAAAGACTCTGATGCTGGGAGGGATTGGGGGCAGGAGGAGAAGGGGACGACCGAGGATGAGATGGCTGGATGGCATCACTGACTCGATGAACATGAGTCTGAGTGAGCTCCGGGAGATGGTGATGGACAGGGAGGCCTGGCGTGCTGCGATTCATGGGGTCACAAACAGTCGGGCACGACTGAGCGACTGAACTGAACTGATGAGACAGTATAGAAATACAAAGCAAAAAAAACCCCACAGAGAAATGGCAAATGAAAACAAAAGCCAGTGGAAGCAGCTCTCAATAGCCAAAGCAAGAATAAACCAAGCAGTCTAATAATGTAGTGCTGGATTATCACAAAAAGTTTAAGTGAACTTAAGTGAACTTAAGTTGTCCAAACCGATAAAAATAAATGATAACATAATTTTATTTTCATACAATAGCAACTAATAATCTGAAAAGGAATTTTAAAAGCAATTCCCTTTCAAAGATGCCAACATTATTAAGATACTTTGGAATTGATTTAATGAGGATGCCAAGATTGGCCCACTGGAAATTATACATCACTGATTTCAAAAATCCTACATAAATGTAAAGATATTCCATAGAGATGGAAAGACTTAGGATAGCACTTTCACGTAATGCAGCTTCAATCTGAAATGAAAATTCAATATGAATTTCAAACAGCCTTTAGGGAGAAATACACAAGCTGACCCTAAGATACGTGTGGAAATACAAGGAACTCCAAAGAGCCAAAGCAATTACTTGAGTCTGCAGCGCAAAGGTCCTCTGTGTGTGCTGTACTAGGTCACTGCACTTCTGCCTGACTCTTGGTCACCCTATGGAATGTAGCCCACCAGGCTCCTCTGTCCATTGGAGTCTCCAGGCGAGAATACTGGAGTGGGTTGCCACGCTTCCTTCAGGGGATCTTCCTGACCCAGGGATCGAACCTCTGTCTCCTGCATTAGAAGGTAGGTTCTTAACCACCAGCACGCGTGGGGCAAAGGTGCCTAAATGGAGAACAAGGAAGCCCAGTTAAGAGAAGGGACTCAGTATCAGGAAAGGAAGTGAGGGGAGGAGACTTGTAGTCATATTCAGGGAAGCCCAGCAGAGTTCTCCAGGTGGAAGGGGAAGAGTAAGCAGGCTGGAACTGCGCAGAAGGTGAAAGAGGCCCCTAGCAGGGGCCCCTAGCCTCCAAGATCTAAAACCTGATGGTCTGAGGTGGAGCTGATGTAATAATAACAGAAATAAAGGGCACATTAAACGTTATACACTTGAATCATCCCAAAACCATCCCCCACCCCATCCCTCAAAAAATCATCTTCTAAAAACCTGGTCCCTGGTGCCAAGAAGGCTGGGGACCACTGAGGTCAAGGAAGGAACTTCAAGTGTACTCAGCTGTTCCAGGTTGCCGGCTTAGGGAGATGCTGAAGCAGAGATGTCCCAAGAGATAGAACCTCCCTTGCCTGGGGTCCTCAACAGGCCTCCAACAGCCTTGGAGAGGATAGAAGAGATTCCTTTCATTTTTCAAAAAATATCCTTGTAGGATAAACTTAAAAATTAGCAATTCTGTTACAGTCCTAATAAAAAATTTTCTGTACTGATCTGTGAAGTACCAACTGTGAGACGACCGTTCTAATATACCTCATAGTGTTGCTGACACTATGGATATAGTAATGTGAAATTGAACTTATTCAATAAAAACTGTGAGGGATCTACCCTGTGCCCAGCACTCTCCCAGGACTGGGGATGCAGTGGAAATACTCCATAAGATGCGCAGCTGGCAGGCACACTATTTTTAAAAGTCATTTACATTTTCACCGATAGTTTTTCCTCAGTGTCAACACTTGCCGTTTAATGACCATGCTGTGCAGAAAGCTCATTAAAAACCAAGGAGCCAGGGTTCCTGGAAGGATGCCCTGTTCTCCCTTGGACAGTACTCCACCCTCTCTGGGTCTTAGTTTCCTCATCTGTAAAAACATGGACATCTGACTGTAATTCATTCCTGGAACCCAAGCCTATTGAGGGGGAGGGAAAATATTACTCTAAGGCCTGGATAATCCAAGATAATCATGATGGTGTGATCACTCACCTAGAGCCAGAAATCCTGAAACCAAGGTTCTTGATATTTCTCCCAGCAATCTTGATTCCAGGTATGCTTCTTCCAGCCCAGCGTTTCTCATGATGGACTCTGCACATAAGTTAAATAAGCAGGGTGACAATATACAGCCTTGACATGCTCCTTTTCCTATTTGGAACCAGTCTGTTGTTCCATATCCAGTTCTAACTGTTGCTTCCTGACCTGCATATAGGTTTCTCAAGAGGCAGGTCAGGTGATCTGGTATTCCCATCTCTTGAAGAATTTTCCAGTTTATAGTGATCCATACAGTCAAAGGCTTTGGCATAGTCAATAAAGCAGAAATAGATGTTTTTCTGGAATTCTCTTGCTTTTTCCATGATCTAGCGGATGTTGGCAATTTGATCTCTTGCCTGGGGAACCACCAGGTTTTTTAATTCGTGCCCTGCTAAGGTGCAATTCTGAAGCCCTTTTCCTTTCCCATCCCAGCAGGCGGCCAAGGGCCCGCAGGACTGCACACGTGCGGAAAGCAAGGCTGGGCCAGTGGCCCAGAGTGGGGGCTGTGGGGCCCCAGCAGGTGAAATCACCAAGAGTAAATCCCTGGGACTCTGCATAGGCGAAAGGCGACTCTTTCAGAGCAATGGCCCCTCTCAGGTTCCGCTTGCAGAGACTTCACAGGGGCCACTAGGCTGCTTGGGAAAACCATGTGAGACTGAGCTTTATGCTGTTGGGTAGGCTCGGGAATGTCCTCCAAGCCTTTCTCCAAAAGGCGAGTCCTTTCCGCGACTGCCAGGTCTGGGGGCTCCGCGACTGTGCCAACAGGGAGGGTGCACGTGGTTCCCTCCACCCACCACCACGGAGCCCAAGTCCCCTTACCTGCGGTCCGGACCCCTCCGCTCCGCGCACTGAGGCTGACTGGGAGCCAGGAGCCCACGAAAAGGGGCCTCCCAGCCGCCCCACGCTGGCTCCAGAGACCCACAGCGAGGAGCTGGGAGGAGACGCGCCAGGCGCCCTCCGATCCTGACCCATGCCAAGGGCCCTCCGCCCGGACACCCACTTGGGGAAGCGGCGCGCGGGCGTCGCTGCAGCGCCCGGGTAAACCGCAGCCAATGAGCCCAGCCAGGCGCGCTCCGCACTGACGCCCCCTTCCGGGAGAGGCGAGCGGGCGTGGCTGCTGCGCCCAGGTGAGCAAATGCCGCCTCACAGGACCGCGACCACGTGGAGCCGCAGATTCCCCGCACCGGGGCGCCGGGGAGCCTGAGGCCCGGAGTCCCCTCTCCTGCAAGCCCCGGGGAGAAAGCTCCGTCCCTGCAGCGCCGCTAGCGATGCCCCGGTGCCCGAACTCCCTCCGCCCTCAACACGGAGAACACCACAGGCTGGACTAACGGAGACCAATGCCGCCAAGAGGACCGTCTGGAGTACCTGGCTTGGCCCAGGGGGCGCTGCGAGGCCAAGTTTTTAAATGGAAAAAGGACTTGAATAGACCCTTCTCCAAAGAAGACATACAAATGGTCGACAAGCATGTGAAAAGATGTTTAACATCATTAGCCATGATGTAAATGCAAATTAACACCATAATACTGTGCCCTCCAACACCAGAAGGCCTACAACCAAGAAAACTAAAAATAAGAAATGTTGGCAAAAATGTAGAGAAATCGAATAGTTTCGCATGGGCAAATGAGTAAGTTGTGGAGACGGATGGTCAGAACATGTGTACAACAATGCGAGTGTAGTCAATGCTGTAGAGCGTAGTTAATACCGCTGAAATGGTTTAAATGCTCGATGTTATGTATTTTTAATTGCAAGTTTAAAATATGAATGAAGCAGTTATGATACATGTTACAGCCTGGATGAACGTTGAAGACATTAAGTCAGATAAGTCATAGACAAGAAGGCCACAAAGGCCCTAGTCGTCCTGTGTGCTTTAAACCCACAAAGGTTCTGAAAAGGAGAGAAAGTGTCAGCCGTAGTTGCAGAAAAAGAAAACTGAATCACCATGGGAAAAGACTCTCACACAGCTGAGGCAAGGGTGAAGGGTGAAGGGTGAAGGGGCCTGTGGACAGGACTGCCGAGTGGAGCCATGAAATTCCCTCTCTGGGGGTTTCTGTGCTGCCTCCCTGGCAGGGCATCCAAGTACGAGGTGAAACACACCGAGTATTTTATATGACGGGGCAAATGGGCGCATTTTGTACTGCCACATACACTTTTTTATACACTTGAAATGACTGAAAGTAAACTACTTTTCAAAAGACCTACATCAAAACCATGCTTAAAAACAAAGAGGATATCAAACTTCATTACAGAGGCCAAGCCTTAACCAGATTCAGTTCACCCAAAGTGGTGATGCTAATCACTCTTACAGGAGTCCACCTGTTATCAAGAGGCACAGTGGGAAGATTATAAAGGGGGCCACTGTGTCTTGGGTGCTGTGGAAGACTTGGATGTAGTAGAAACAGCGGGATATCTGTATTCTAGCTTCCCATATCAAGCCACCAAAAAAACGTTAGGATAAATGAATTCAGTAACGCTGCCAAGTACAAAAATCAATACACAAGAATCAGTTGTCTTTCTATACACTACTAATGTGCCATTAGAAAGAAAAATTAAGCAGGTTCCTAGTGGTTCAGTGGTTGAGAACCCTCCTACCAATGCACGGGCATGGGTCCTATTCCTTACCGGGAAAGATTTCACATACCGTGGTGCAATCAAGCCCATGTGCCACAGCTACTAAAGCCTGTGCCCTAAAGCCCATGCTCATCTAGAGTGTAGCTGCCCCCCGCCACTCACCGCAGCTAGAGAAAGCACATGCGCAGCAACGAGGCCCAGCACAGCCAATAAATAAATTTTTTGAAAGAAAAAGAAATTAAGAAAACAATCTCATTTACAATTGCATCACAAAATACCTAGGAATGAGTTTAACTAAGGATGTGAAAGCACACTGAAAACTCGAGGACAGGGATGAAGGAAACTGAAACTGAAGGAGGAAACAGACAGAGCAGGCTCCATCCTGAAAGCAGGGCTCCATCCTGAGCCGGACTGTGGACCTGGAGCTCTATGCCCAGTATCTATGGAAATGGCATAGCAACTGGAAAACCAGGCCCCCAGAAGGAAGAGCTCCAGGGCTTGTACCTAGAAGAATACCCTGATTATCTGTGTGACCGAATAGAATCATACATTCTGTTATGCTTATTGGGTATGACCACAGGCCTATTGATAACTGTCCACTGTTAACTACCTAGGCTTAAGGCATAAGACCACAGTTAACTTTGATTGTATTTTTCCTTTTCCTTTGTTCAGACTAGTTTCAGGGAACCTGGTACGCTTGGTATATAACGTTTTCACAAAACTGGTAGGGGTCCTTGGCTAAGAAGAGACGCTGCCTTGGCCCGCCGGTGTAATAAACTGCACTCCACTATCTGCATTGTCCTTGAGTGAGTTTGTTTCCTGGAACGCATGACTCCAACAAAAGAGATGGGAATACCAGGCTACCTGATCTGCCTCCTGAGAAATCTGTATGCAGTTCAGAAAGCAACAGTTAGAACTGGACACGGACCAACAGTCTGGTTCCAAAGAGGGGAAGAAGTACGTCAAGGCTGTATATTGTCACCCTGCTTATTTAACTTATATGCAGAGTATATCATGAGAAGCCCTGGGCTGGATGAAGCACAAGCTGGAATCAAGATTGCCAGGAGAAATATCAAGAACCTCAGATATGCAGATGACACCACCCTTATGGCAGAAAGTGAAGAGGAACTAAACAGCCTCTTGATAAAAGTGAAAGAGGAGAGTGAAAAAGTTGGCTTAAGGCTCAACATTCAGAAAACGAAGATCATGGCATCTGGTCCCATCACTTCAGAACAAATAGATGGGGAGACAGTGGAAACAGTGTCAGACTTCATTTTGGGGGGCTCCAAAATCATTGCAGATGGTGACTGCAGCCATGAAAATAAAAGAGGCTTACTCCTTGGAAGAAAAGTTATGACCAACCTAGACAACATGTTAAAAAGCAGAAACATTACTTTGCCAACAAAGGTCCATCTAGTCAAAGCTACGGTTTTTCCAGTAAGCATGTGGTGATGTGAGACTGGGTACAAAATAACTGATGCTTTTGAACTGTGGTGTTGGAGTAGTGCCTGCTGTCAGCGCCACTATTTTTAATGTTGAGACTTGTCATCCCTTATTCCTCTTGGAAAAGCACCTACTTTACACCTGTAGACTTAGAAATGCTGAACTTCAAATGTAAATGGCAGCATCTCAGTTTAAGAAACTGAGTGCTTTTCTGTGCATGGGACGAGGACAGCGTCAGGGCTCCCTGACTGTGTTTCGTGTGTCTTAGCCGTCCGGGGCCTGTAACCTTGCATTCCAAGTTCCCTCAAGTTTCACCACAGGGAGTGGCTGCAGCCTCATGGCTGCCAGGTGGCAGGCAGTCCCCTTCCTCAGGGCACACTGGCTCAACTGAAGAGCTGCAGTTGCTGATTCCATTTCTCAGGTCTTCCCGTCTTGGTCGTGAATGACATTGTTGGGCAACATTTCAAGATCAATATTTGTCCCATGCCAATGGGAGGTTCATCCCAGTTTAGTCAAAAAATTCTTGATAGATCACTCCGGGTGTTAAGTTCTGGACCAGGCCCCATCAATAATTAAAATTTGCTGGATTCTGTCTAACTATAATCCAGGAGCCATTTTCCCTTGTTTCTTCCCATATCTAGAATCACACTATTACAATTATTTCTTCAAATATTTTTAGTCATATTAACTTTGCGGGAGCTCTGATTAACACACTGGTTACTCTAAGAGACAACAATCTAACAAATTAGACAGGATATGAGTACTGCAGCCTGGAGTGACCGACATAATACATCACAGAGGCACAAAGCACACTCTGGAAACAAAGAACAAGCTTAACTAATGATTAGTAAGACTACTTAGGGTCCAGTTACAACAATACAGTGACAGAAGGAGCCATAACTGATTGGATAAGCTGCCTGCAGTTTCGCTGGACTGGCCGTGCACACTCATGTGTGCGGCTTAATCTTTGAGAGAAGCACGTTACTAATAGGATCAACCAGGTAGAGAAAAAAAGATGAATGTGCCAAAAAGCATAATCTACCAAACTCTTTGAGTGAAGTCACTCAGTCGTGTCCGACTCTTTGCGACCCCATGGACTGTAGCTTACCAGGCTTCTCTGTCCATGGGATTCTCCAAGCAAGAATACTGGAATGGGTTACCATTTCCTTCTCCAGGGGATCTTCCCAACCCAGGGATCGAACCTGGGTCTCACGCATTGGAGGCAGACTCTCTAACCTCTGAGCCACCAGGGAAGCCCACCAAACTCTTTAATGCAAGTCATAATTAACTGAAGGGGAAGCTTTTTTCTTACACATGGAAAACACAGATTTAAACCAGTAATCCTTTGAGATAGAGACCATAAAAATTACAAACATATTTACCAGTTTAATCAGTTCTATGTAACTAATCCCTTTTGTTAGCAGTTTTATGAAAACATCAGGTTTCTCATTAGAATTCTTCAGTTTTTTTTTTACTCAATTCAGTATTATTTTCTGAAAATCAGGAACTTGTATTTATCAGAACATCCTGTAATAAATGTTCTTAAAGAGGATTCACTATTCCGTGCTCTTAAGGCTTGAGTAGGGCTCCAGTGCAGAGGTGCACAACCCTACCTTCATTTTCCTGTTGATGCAGGTTCTGGTCAGTCCCAGTGTCTTGGCTATTGTAAGCCGTGCTGCCCTGGAGGCAGGGGCGCATGTTGTCGGGGTCCACAAGGGACTCACAGCACACAGTTTTAAAATGGCCCATTGCGGTGACCTAACAAACAAGGGATGAAGTCACAGTGGCCACACTGCCCTGGTGAGCATCCTGTTCTTTCTTTAAGGCTAATATTCTGTTTTTCCCTGCTGGTACCAGACATGACCACCTGCCCATGAGACCCATGATCACAAGACCCCAGCTGAAGATAAACTAAGGAGGGCTGGCGGTAAAGGGTGAGCACTGGTTTCTCTCTGAAGCCAGTCACTTTCTTTCTTCCTATAATAAATCTTTCTTGCCTGACTGCCTGGCTTGCTCTCTTTTTCTCTGCACTCACCTTACACATGTGTCATTTTGAATTCTGATATTCTCTGGATCTAAACCCAGCAGTGGGACTGCCAGATAATATGGTACCTCAGTGTTTAGTTTTTAAAGAAACCTCCATGTTATTTTCCAGAGTCCCTGCACCCATTCATATGCCTACCAGAGAAAAGGAGGATTCCCCTTTTCCTATGCCCTCTGTGGAGGAGTCTTTGGGCCTAAAAAAGAAACCAACAGTCTCAAAGCCCCTTGATGAATCATCTAACTTCAGAGAAAACAAAACAGAACTTTAGGTCCCGTCCTGATGCTCCAGGCCAGTTGTATCTATCTGGGACTTATCACCCCCTGTCCAGAAACCTTCCACCCCCTACACCTGCTCAGAAGACTTATCAGCCCCTGCCCAACTACAAATGCCATCTCAACTAAAGAATATCCAAAACATCCCACTTGATTAACGTTTCCCTTATTGCTTCCACAAACCTCCCTATAAATATGGAGCCTCCCTGATCCCTCTAGGCACTCAGCCTGGTCGTTAGGCCGACTGTCGCCCTCCTTGCCTGAATAAAGGTAACCTACTTCCGTTGAGGTCATCTCTCCTTTTCTGCCTCGGCCCAAACTACCTTAAACTCTGCGGGATTTATTCTTTGTGGATCTTTTTGATGCTGGCCAATGTGACCAGTGTGAGCTGATTCTTCATGAGAGTTTTGGTTTGCATTAATTTAACAGTGAATGAGTTTTTTTCCAGATGCTTTCGAAAATTATCCATCATGAATACCATTTACCTCTTGAAACTGGCCTCCTGGAAGTCGCCCTGTTTTGAATTATTTTCCAATGATTTACCCTGGGACATTACTTGAGAGCAAGTGTCATTGACAGTCCTGGAGGGCTTCAGAGTAATAAGAGCCCATTGGCACTGATTTTCAAGTTTTTATTATAGGAAGTGGCCACAAGGCAGCAGCATTTCTTCATGCCCAATTCTGTTTCCTTGGGCAAGTAGAGTTTAAGGAAAATCCTGTTCCTAGATTGCCATTTAGAGGAATATTCCAGAAGAAACACTCAAAGCTCATGTCACATTACTTCATCCCCCTTACCTGGATCCCCGAGATAGATCCCAATTCCTGCAACACTGTCCTAGGGAGGATGCTAGCATCTGTAGGTTCAGTTCAGTCACTCACTTGTGGAGGACAATGTGACCCCATGGACTGCAGCATGCCAGGTTTCCCCATCCACCACCAACTCCCAGAGCTTGCTCACACTCATGTTCATCGAGTCAGAGATACCATCCAATCATCTCATCCTCTGCCATTCACTTCTCTTCCTGCCTTCAATCTTCCCCAGCATCAGGGTCTTTTCCAATGAGTCAGTTCTTCACATCAGGTGGCCAAAGTATCAGAACTTCAGCTTCAGCATCAGTCCTTCCAATGAATATTCAGGTCTGATTTCCTTTAGGATGGACAGGTTGGATCTCCTTGCAGTCCAAAGGATTCTCAAGAGTCTTCTCCAACACCACAGTTCAAAAGCATCAATTCTTCAGTACTCTGCTTTCTTTATGGTCCAACTCTCACATCCATACATGGCTACTGTAAAAACCACAGCTTTAACTAGACAGAATTTTGTCACCAAAGTAATGTCTCTGCTTTTTAATATGCTGCCTAGGTTGGTCATAGCTCTTCTTCCAAGGAAGGCAGTCACTGTCTGCAGTGATTTTGGAGCCCAAGAGAATAAAGTATGTCACTTTTTGCATTGTGTCCCCATTTATTTGCCATGAAATGATGGGACTAGATGTCATGATCTTACTTTTCTGAATGTTGAGTTTTAAGCTAGCATTTCACTCTCCTCTTTCACTTTCATCAAAAAGCTCCTCAGCTCCTCTTCGCTTTCTGCCATAAGGGTGCAATTATCTGCATATCTGAGGTTATTGATATTTCTCCCAGCAATCTTGATTCCAGATTGTGCTTCATCCAGCCCAGCATTTCCCATGATGTACTCCACATATAAGCTAAATGAGTGGGGTGACAATATACAGCCTTGATGTACTCCTTTTCCTCTTTGGAACCAGTCTGTTGTTCAATGTCCAGTTCTAACTGTTGCTTCCTGACCTGCATACACATTTCTCAGGAGGCAGATTAGGTGGTCTGGTATTTCCATCTCTGCAGAATTTTTCAGTTTGTTGTGTTCCACACAGTCAAATGCTTTGGCATAGTCAATAAAACAGAAGTCAATGTTTTTCTGGAACTCTCTTGCTTTTGCTAAGATCCAGCAGATGTTGACAATTTGATCTCTGGTGTCTCTGCCTTTTCTAAATCCAGCTTGAACATTTGGAATTTCTCACTTCACGTACTGCTGAAGCCTCACTTGGAGAATTTTGAGCATTACTTTGCTAGCATGTGAGATGACTGCAATTGTGCAGTAGTCTGAACATTCTTTGGCATTGTCTTTCTTTTGGATTGGAATGAAAGCTGACCTTTTCCAGTCCTGTGGCCACTGTTTAGTTTTCCAAATTTGCTGGCATATTGAATGCAGCACTTTAACAGCATCATCTTTTAAAATTAGAAATAGCTCAACTGGAATTCCATCACCTCCACTCGCTTTGTTCATAACGATGCTTCCTAAGGCCCACTTGACTTCAGACTCCAGGATTTCTGGCTCTAGGTGAGTGATCACATCATCATGATTATCTGAGTCATAAAAATCTTTTTTATATAGTCCTTCTGTGTATTCTTGTCACTTTATTAATATCTTCTGCTTTTGTTAGGTCCATACCATTTCTGTCCTTTATCGAGCCCATCTTTGCATGAAATGTTCCCTTGGTGTCTCTAATTTTCTTGAAGAGATCTCTAGTCTTTCCCATTCTGTTGTTTTCCTCTATTTCTTTGCATTGATCCCTGAGGAAGGCTTTCTTATCTCTCCTTGCTATTCTTTGGAACTCTGCATTCAGAGGAGTATATCTTTTCTATTTTCTTTTTCTTTTGCTTCTCTTTTCTCAGCTATTTGTAAAGCCTCTCAGATGACCACTTTTCCCTTTTGCATTTCTTTTTCTTGGAGATGGTCTTGATCACTGCCTCCTGTACAATGTCAGGAACTTCTGTCCACAGTTCTTCAGGCACTCTGTCAGATCTAATCCCTTGAATCTATTTGTCGCTTCCACTGTATAATCGTAAGCGATCTGACTGAGCACATAGCTGAACGGTCTAGTGGTTTTCCCTACTTTCTTCCATTTAAGTCTGAATTTTGCAATAAGGAGCGGGTGGGGGGCAATTTATGGCCTCCCTCCAGAAAGCCATGCAGAGTCCTTGGGTAAACAGCCACCCTCGCAACATGTGCAGAGACTCGGCTCCACACCACCAGGTGCAAGTGCCCCGCTCGCAAGGTGGGCGATGCCACGTGGGACAGCCCCTCGTGAGACCTCTGTCATTAGCAGGTCGCCGGCTCCAACCAGCCAATCGCCAGCCTGGAAGACCCGTGCGCGCCCCACACCTGCTCTGCACGGAATCTGTTCCCGCTGGACTAAAACGTGCGCACTGGCGCTTGCTCAACCGTCACCCTAGCTGCCCCTGGACGGAGGGTAGGCGCAGAGGTGCACTGCGCAGGCGTGCTGAGGACGCCCCGCCCCTAGCGCGGGTTCCGTCCAATCCCAGAGGAGGCGCCGACGCCGGCGAGCTGAGAGGACATGGCTGGGCGGCCGGGAGCGTCCAGTTCTGAAGCGGCGGGAGCCGTGGGCCCGACTGACGAGGCCAGAGGTAGAGCTGGGCCTGGCGGCGGCCCCGACCGCAGCTGTTGAGGGCTGGGCAGGCAGGGAGCGCGCGCGGGCGCCGCTTCCTCAGAGTCGGGGCGGCCGTGAGGAAAAATGACCTTCAGCCCCATGGAAGGATCTTGGCGGCTCCGCCGGTGCCGCGAGGAATCACTCACAGGCCCGTGTCCCACGTTCGCTCACTTCCTTTGGCCTCGTTTGGCGCCATCTGCTTTGCTTAAGTAGGTTAAAGCAGGCAGAGGGCCTCCTTTCAGTCATCCTGAGCGTCTCCACAGGCGTCTCCTGCAACAGAAAGGGACTTGTTCTCGGGCTGTGTCACCCGAGGGAGGGCGTCTGTCCCATTTCTCTCATCTCTCAGCACCGAACACCTGAATTTCCCTGTTGTTCCATAATGGTCCTCAACAGTAGATTCCCCCTCCCCACAAACGAGGATCCAGACTGCCCCGCAGAGCATTACGGTTTTTTTTCCTTCCTGACACTGACCTATTGAACAATGGCTCCCACCTCACCGGGAAAGGAGAGGCATGGCAGCTCATTACAGTTACAAAGTCTTCTGAAATTACAGCCTAGCATAGAGAAGAAAGATAAAAAATATTCCCAGGCTTGTCCACTCCTCGAAGGATATGCTCCTAGGTGTCAACACAAAAGGGGATAGAACTGTACAAGGAACACGCATCCCTCAGCTTGTTGACTCTGCTCTTGGCCTACCTGTCTCCCCTTGTTAAGATTCGCTCATGAACTCGTCTTGGTCATATCCATCACACCTGCAGGCAGTGGTGCAGTTTGAGTACATGACAGCTGCTTTGTGGCCTTTTTTTTTTTTAAATAAATAAAATGAAGGTTTAAATAATGAAATAAACTTAGCACAGGAAATTTGCTTGGAGCAGGGAGTGGCATTCAGTAACAATCCTCAGCTAAGAACAAAAAGAAAAACAGAACAGACGCATATATATCTCTTTTCTTAAGCACCTACTGTGTTTACCACTGTGCTAAAGAAACCTCTTAGTATCTTTGTTTCAAGTTCATTAAGCTAGCATATTTAGATGCAGTTGACTTCACCAGTGTCTTATAACTGGTGAAATACCATTTCTTGCCTGTGGTGAGGACCAATTTCTTGAATCTTAGATGTCCACCTGTGTCTTCACAGCAGAATGGGCAAGGGAGCCCTCTTGGGTCTCTTACAAGGTGCTAATCTCATTCATGAGGGCTGCAGCCTCATGAGCTAATCACCTCCCATAGGCTCCACCCTCTAATACCATCTCATCAGACTTTAGGATGTCAACAAATGAAATATGGAGGGACACAAACTGATTCTACAGCAATGAAAGAAAATGAGACATCAAGATTCCATTTTCAGTCTAGTAGGTTGTTTTAGAGGGGGCAGTGTTGCTATTTAACATTAACAACAGTGTAAAGATACAGACCATGTCATACTCTGATGAGAGGAAGAAAGGGTAAAGGATTTGCAGTAGTCTTTCTGGCACAAATTTTAACATTTAAATTATCTTTTCCCCTTTTTGGTCACATTCCTATAGGATCACACAAGACACATATAGATGCATGGATTGGATAGTCACTGGAGCTTAGATGGTGGTAGGAAAACTTGGGAAGGAAATAGCTAAATCCCATGCACACTGGGATATACCTGTGCAGTGGATTTCTAAAATGAAGGGGAAGTAGAATTAAAATCCACTTAACCAAATCAACGTTAAAATTATTAGACATACAGATACAATATGATCTTCAAAACAGATATTTTTATGAGAATAAAGCAAGATAGAAAAATTGAAGTACTGTGTAGTTTGCACAGAAAGATGTCTGGAGGCTACTTTCCTAATTGATGACTTGATGGAGGGATCTAGTTTCTGCTGAGGAAATTTGCTTGGAGCAGGGAGTGGCATTCAGTAACAATCCTCAGCTAAGAACAAAAAGAAAAACAGAACAGACGCATATATATCTCTTTTCTTAAGCACCTACTGTGTTTACCACTGTGCTAAAGAAACCTCTTAGTATCTTTGTTTCAAGTTCATTAAGCTAGCATATTTAGATGCAGTTGACTTCACCAGTGTCTTATAACTGGTGAAATACCATTTCTTGCCTGTGGTGAGGACCAATTTCTTGAATCTTAGATGTCCACCTGTGTCTTCACAGCAGAATGGGCAAGGGAGCCCTCTTGGGTCTCTTACAAGGTGCTAATCTCATTCATGAGGGCTGCAGCCTCATGAGCTAATCACCTCCCATAGGCTCCACCCTCTAATACCATCTCATCAGACTTTAGGATGTCAACAAATGAAATATGGAGGGACACAAACTGATTCTACAGCAATGAAAGAAAATGAGACATCAAGATTCCATTTTCAGTCTAGTAGGTTGTTTTAGAGGGGGCAGTGTTGCTATTTAACATTAACAACAGTGTAAAGATACAGACCATGTCATACTCTGATGAGAGGAAGAAAGGGTAAAGGATTTGCAGTAGTCTTTCTGGCACAAATTTTAACATTTAAATTATCTTTTCCCCTTTTTGGTCACATTCCTATAGGATCACACAAGACACATATAGATGCATGGATTGGATAGTCACTGGAGCTTAGATGGTGGTAGGAAAACTTGGGAAGGAAATAGCTAAATCCCATGCACACTGGGATATACCTGTGCAGTGGATTTCTAAAATGAAGGGGAAGTAGAATTAAAATCCACTTAACCAAATCAACGTTAAAATTATTAGACATACAGATACAATATGATCTTCAAAACAGATATTTTTATGAGAATAAAGCAAGATAGAAAAATTGAAGTACTGTGTAGTTTGCACAGAAAGATGTCTGGAGGCTACTTTCCTAATTGATGACTCTGATGGAGGGATCTAGTTTCTGCTGCTGCTAAGTCACTTCAGTCGTGTCCAATTCTGTGCAACCCCATAGATGGCAGCCCACCAGGCTCCCCCGTCCCTGGGATTCTCCCAGCAAGAACACTGGAGTGGGTTGCCATTTCCTTCTCCAGTGCATGAAAGTGAAATGGGAAAGTGAAGCCGCTCAGTTGTGTCCAACTCTGAGCAACCCTAAGGACTGCAGCCTACCAGGCTCCTCTGTCCATGGGATTTCCAGGCAAGAGTACTGGAGTGGATTGCCATTGCCTTCTCCAATCTAGTTTCTAAGGCCAGTGCATATAGAGCTATGTGTTCTATTTCTGAAACTTTTAAGTAAATTTGAAGTTTTTTAAAATAAGTAAAAACTAGGGGGCTCATATAATAACATAGGCAGTTGTACCCTTGATTTTTTTTTTATTAACAATATATTAGTTGACTTGTTCAACAGATATATTCTGCTTTCCCACTCTGTGCCTTACCTTTTAATATGCAACAAAAAAATAAAGGTGCAGCTCACTGCCTAGTCTATTAATAATATCTGGACAAATGGTTGCTCAAGAAAACTATAAATTCATTTTTGGGTCATTTTGGTTAACATTTAAAAGTAAAACCATATGCAGAAGTATACAGTGAAAAGTAAACATCCTCTTACCTATCCTTCCACTTCTACTTTCCAGAAGAACTACTGTTGAAAATATTTTTGTGTGATTTGAGCCAGAAATTTTCTAGGAATTAGACACATACATTTTTAGACTGACAAAATATTTTTTTCACCTCTTTCTGTAGCCAGATGGGATTCTATATTATACTGTTTTATACTTTCTTTTCTTTCAGTCTATCTAAGATCTCTTTCATTGTTAATACATATAAATCTACCTCCTTTCCAGTGACTGCACAGTATTCTGTTGTGAACATGAATCATAAGTTCTCTACTGATGGGCATTCAAGTTTCCCACTTTTGACATAGATATGTAACCAAGCATATCTGATGGATAAATTCATAGAAGTGAAATTTTGTCTTGAAAATGTTGATGTAGCCAAACTGTCCTCCAAAAGTTTGCATGGTTTTCACAGCCTGTCAGTGTGCATTGGTGCCTGTTTCTCTACATTATAATCAACACAAGGCATTATCAGACTTACTAATCTTTACCAAGCTGCTAGATACATGCCGTTTTCACCTTTTTAATTATGACTAAGGTTATACATCTTTTCAGATATTTTAACCATTAGTGTAGTTTTGTGCTTACCTGTTTTCCCCATTTTTCCATTCTTCTGTAGAAATGATTACTTACCTTCTCTATTTTGATTGGTTGTTTGGGTGATTTTTTAAAACCTTTTTATTATGGAAAAGGTTAAGCATATACAAAAGAATATACGCACATGAAGAGATACTCAACACTGCTAATTATTACAGAAATGCAGATCAAAACTACACTAAGGTATCACCTCACAATGATCAGAATGACTATCATGAAACAAAAATCTACAAGTAATAAGTGCTGGAGAGGGTGTGGAGACAAGAGAATCCTCCTATACAATGTTAATCAACCCTGAATAGTCACTGGAAAGTCTGATGCTAAAGCTGAGGCTCCAGTATTGTGGCCACCAGATGGAAAGAGGTGACTCATTGAAAAAGACCTTGATCCTGGGAAATAAAGAAGGCAAAAGGAAAAGGGGGCAGCAGAGGATGAGATGATTGGATGGCATCACCAGTTCAATGGACAAGAGTTTGAGCAAACTCCGGGTCATAATGGAGAACAGGATCCTGGTGTGCTGCAGTCTAAGAGGTCATAAAGAGTCTGATATGACTTAGTGAGTGAACAACTAACAAGATAAAAAGAATGAAATAATGCCATTTGCAGCAACATGGGTGGACCTAGAGGTTATCATACTAAATGAAGTAAATCAGACAGAAAAAGACAAATATCATATGATATCATTTATGTGTGGAATCAAAATGCAAATATAGTCAACAGGACCCTACTGTACAGTACAGGGAACTATGTTCAATATATTCAATATTTTATAATCCATAATAGAAAAGAATCTGAAAATGTTTGTATATAGATTTATAACCAAATCTTGCTTTGCAAGGAGAAAATTACACAACATTGTAAACCAACTGTAACTCAATTTTTAAAAAATTAAGAACTAAGGATAATTACCCTGTGAACTCATCTTTCAGTTTTAGCAGTTATCAGCTCTTGACAAATCTTTTTTCATTATCCTCAGCCCCTCCCTCCACCTACTCCACTGTTTTATTTTGAAGTACCCCAGGCATCATAACATATCCATAAATATTTGCATGTATATCTCTAAAAAATAAGTACTATTTTCAGAAAAGTAACCACAGTGGCATTACCACTTCTGAATGTGTGTGTTGGCCGCTTAGTTGTGTCCAGCTCCTTGTGACTCCGTGAACTGTAGCCCACTGGGCTCCTCTGTCCATTGAATTCTCCAAGCAAGAATACTGGAATGGGTAGCCATCCCCTTCTCCAGGAGTCTTCCTGACCCAGGGACTGAACCTGGGTCTCCTGCACTGCAGGCATATTCTGTACCATCAGAGCCACCAGGGAAGCCCCACATCTGAATAACAGCTACAATAACTCCTTTGTTTCAAGTAACTATAGTCAGTTTTCAAATTTCCCTGATTGTGTCATCAATATTTTTAAAAGTGCATAGGATTGAATCACAATCCAAATATTGTCCATTTATTGAGATTGGTTGATATGTTTCTTTCATCTCTTTTTGTCTGCAAGTGTCTTCCTTTCTCTTTTTTCCCCTAAAATCTTTCTAAATTAAAGAAACTTGAATTGCTTTTCCTATGAAGTTTCCCAGTGTGGATGTTGCTAATTGCATGCACATGTTCCACTTAAATGGTCCTCTGTCCCTATATTTCCTCTGAACTGGTTATTTAGATTGATAGGCTTAACAAGTGTTAGCATCATTTTTTGACAATCCTCCGTTGTATTTTTACATCAAATAGCTCATGATGTCCAATTATTTTTATTGTCATGTTAATAGCACTAATAATAATTGCCTGGATCTACTAATTTATTAAGGATTAAAAATAAATGCCTATATTGATTATAAGCAAGTTAATATGAAACACATCTATTTCTGCTTTATTGACTATGCCAAAGCCTTTGACTGTGTGGATCACTATAAACTGTGGAAAATTCTAAAATACCAGACCACCTGACCTGCCTCTTAAGAAACCTATATGCAGGTCAGGAAGCAACAGTTAGAACTGAACGTGGAACAACAGACTGGCTCCAAATAAGAAAAGGAGCACATCAAGCCTGTCTGTTGTCACCCTGCTTATTTAACTTATATGCGGAGTACATCATGAGAAATGCTGGGCTGGAAGAAGCACAAGCTGGAATCAAGATTGCCAGGAGAAATATCAAGAACCTCAGATATGCAGATGACACCACCTTTAAGGCAGAAAGCGAAGAAGAACTAAAAAGCCTCTTGATGAAAGTGAAAGAGGAGAGTGAAAAAGTTGGCTTAAAGCTCATCATGGCATCTGGTCCCATCACTTCATGGCAAATAGTTTGGGAAACAGTGGAAACAGTAGTTGACTATTTTTCTGGGCTCCAAAATCACTGCAGATGGTGATTACAGCCATGAAATTAAAAGATGCTTACTCCTTGGAAGGAAAGTTATTTACCAATCTAGACAGCATATTAAAAAGCAGAAACATTACTTTGTCAACAAAGGTCTGTCTAGTCAAGGTTATGGTTTTTCCAGTAGTCATGTATGGATGTGAGAGTTGGACTATAAAGAAAGCTGAGTACCGAAGAATTGACGCTTTTGAACTATGGTGTTGGAGAAGACTCTTGAAAATCCATTGGACTGCTAGGAGATCCAACCAGTCCATCCTAAAGGAGATGAGTCCTGGATATTCATTGGAAGGACTGATGTTGAAGCTGAAACTCCAGTACTTTGGCCACCTGATGGGAAGAGCTGATGCATTTGAAAAGACCCTGATGCTGGGAAAGATTGAAGGCAGGAGAAGGGGACGACAGAGGATAAGATGTTTGGATGGCATCACTGACTCAATGGACATGGGTTTGGGTGGACTCTGGGATTTGGTGATAGACAGGAAGGCCTGGTGTGCTGCAGTTCATGAGGTCACAAAGAGTCAGACATGACTGAGTGACTGAACTGAACTGAATATGAAACATATGTATAGAAAAGCTATTTGTGTTTATATGTTTAAAGATACATCATTAAATTTTCTGAGATTTCTAAGGGTAATAGTCTCTATAAATCTAAAGTTGATTATGTCACCTACCAGTTACAGTGACTTCTAACTCCTTGTTTCCAATTTTTAATACTACTTCTTTTCTGTTATTACATCCTGAGCTTTGACCAAGCCTTGAACAGTATCAACAGTAAAAGTGTACCCTTTCTCTTGCTCTGAGTCTTATTAAGGGGAACTCTATGGTGTCACGCTTTAGGAAAAGATGACCATGAAGGGGTCTCTCTGATTCACCTCTTTTGCAGTGTCTCCCTCAGGTCAAGGAGCAGAGGCACCACTCTGGGTGGAGACCTGCCCTCAACCCACCTCAATCCCAGCCTGTTATCAGATCCTTCCTTAGGCTTCTAATTGCTGCTACTACTGCTAAGTCACTTCAGTCGTGTCCGACTCTCTGTGACCCCATAGACAGCAGCCCACCAGGCTCCCCCGTCCCTGGGATTCTCCCAGCAAGAACACTGGAGTGGGTTGCCATTTCCTTCTCCAATACATGAAAGTGAAAAGTGAAAAGAAAGTCTCTCAGTCTTGTCTGACTCTTCGCGACCCCATGGACCGCAGCATACCAGGCTCCTCTGTCCATGGGATTTTCCAGGCAAGAGTACTGGACTGGGGTTCCATCGCCTTCTCCTTACTACATACTAAAATGTTTGGTTCTGTCTCCACAGGTCAGGCCAAGTCTTCACAGAAAATTGAAGACTTGATGGAAATGGTGAAGAAGTTGCAGAAAGGTCATGTGTCTCCTCTATAACTGAGGCTCAGCCCGAGGTTTGGGGTCAGGCAGAAGTGGAATCAATTCTAAGCCATCAGAGTCACCACCTTGGGAAATTAACTCATTTGTTCTCCCTTAGTTTCAAAAGTTAATTTTTTGAAGTAAAAATACGACTCCATGATTCAAAATTTAAGTATAAGGGGATAAAATGCAAAACATTTTCCCAAAACACAGTTTCAATCCCCTTACTGGCCATCCATTTGGCTCCCCCTATACTGTACTGAATTTCCAGGATTTTATCTTTACTTTCCTTCTCTCCACCTCAACTCTGCTCTCTTCTTGCTACCAGGCACCTTCCAGCCATGTTCCTATCTCAAGTAGGCCTTTGCACTGACTGTCTCCCACCCCCACCCAGGGACCTGCAAGGCCTGCCCTCCTCACTTGATGTGGGGCCCTCAGGAGGTCTTGCCGTATCTGAAGGGGCACTTCCCACTCCTTCACTTTTTAATCTGTTGTTCCTCTATTTCTCTTGAAGTTATCACAACCTGACTCTGTATCTCTGTGTGTCCCTGCCTCCCCTCCCCAGATGTGAGCTCTTGGAGGGCATCCGCCTTCCACGGCCTGCCCTGCCATTTTCACTCAACCTCCGTTTCTCCCTACAGTGGGAAGCCTAAAGCCCAGGGTTGAGGTCCTGATTAACCGGATTAATGAGGTCCAGCAAGGTGAGCTCAGGACCTTGGCTTGTCTTCCAGGAGTAGTTACATGACTTGAAGAGCCCCTTATTCAAAATTACTTAGTGTTTTGAAACAGGGGAGCACTAAACCAAACATGGATTGGTCCGTCCAAATACAGCTGCTGTAGTCACAGGTTTACTAACCTGGCCCTGCTGTCACCTGAGCCCAAGAAGGGCTGTGGCTCTGGAAGACTTGTTTCCTGCTCTGTAAAATCCTCTTAAGGGCCCCTCTCGGTTTACTTGAAGACGAGTGTGAAATGTTTGCAAGGACAGACACTTACACAATGTCCTACGATTTGGCACAGCAAAAAAGAAAGCTAGTGAGGAGCTGGGAGACGCCCGGACCCTCTGGGAGACCCTGCAGAAAGAAGTGGACTCATGTAAGCCTGGGGGTGTCACCCAGATGTCCCCACAGTGTCACACATCCTTGAACCCAATATTCCAGACAGACAGCATCATTGCTGTGGCCAAGCACTCCTGCACCCTCGCCAACCTCAGGGCCTACCAGTCTCCCCCATCCCACTCTATTTTGGGGAGTGTTCCTGAAACACCACCAAGCATACTCCTACCTCAGGACCTTTGCTAGGCAGTTCCCCCATATAATACAGATACGTGTTGCCTGACGACATCATTCAGCTCTCAGCTCAAATGCCCCTTTCTCAGAGAGGTTTTCCCCAATCTCCCCACCCAGAGTCAGCACCCTGCCCCCACCTAGTCACATGCCCCTTACTGTTTGATGTGTTTCTTCACAGCCTTTACCCAACTTCTTGTGAAGTGTTTTTCTCTCCCTCCATGTAACTGCACTGGCATTCCACAGTGTCCTCTCAGCCACCCTTCATCAAGCACCCTTTGGTGCCCACAGGGAGTGTGCATACCAGAGGGGAAGGGGACTTAACCTCAAAGGGGGTCTACATTTGGGATTTGGGGTAGGCCTTGCCAAGCCCAGTCTTTCAGGGTACAGTGGGTGGTTGGTGATGCCCAAACATGTTTCTGTGTTTTCCAGTGAGTGGAGAGAAAGTACGCCTGAAAGAGATCTTGAGCAAAAAGCAAGGTAATTGCACCTACTTTATCTCCAGCTTTTTGCCTTTGCCACCTTTCAGAAACCCACTCTATAGCAGTAAAAGCCTTTTGAAGCCTGAATCACCTTGCCTCCCTCCTGTGGCTTTCACCAGACATGTAGTAGATGACAGAGTCCCATCAGCTCTTCAGGAGACCTCACATAATCTGGTGTTTTTACCCCTGCCCAAACCTCAGCCATGATGGGCTGTCACAGGGTCCTAACTTCCTCTCCCTGCAGAGACCCTGAGGATCCTCCGGCTCCACTGCCAGGATAAGGAGAATGAGGCACAGAGGTAAGAGCTTCCATCTAGCTCCTGTTGAGCGCTACCCCTTCATTCTGGTTAAAAAAAAAAAAAAAAAAAAAAAAAAAACAACTAAGGGAAATCGGCCTTAGACTCACAGCTCTCATCTTCTTCCTCTATAAAATAGGGAGACCGTGACTCCCAACAGTAGGTTGTAGTATTGATTACCATCTTATTCACTGAGATAATCATTCATTTGCTAGAATGTCAATTAAATTCCTTCAGCTGGTTTTTATTCTGTACTTTTTATAGTTTCATCTGTCCCCTCATTTAGGATCAAGCCAACCATCTGTCCACCAGCCTCTCTCCATTCACCCATTATCCTTCTATTCACCCATCATTCTAGCTCCCGAATGCTTATATTGCTCATTTTGTGACCAGAGGCCTCCAAGCCCCTAGCATACCAACACTGAATATGTTTGAGGAATTCACATGAGATCAATATGTATGTGCTTGTGTGTGTGACCACACCCACATTGATCTCCATAATCTTCACAATGACATTCCAGAGGGCATGTGTTCATACCACCCCAAAAGTTACAGAAAGGAACTCAATCTGGAAGGCTAGAACAGATGTCAAGAGAAGGAAATGGGAGCTCCAGCCCAGGCCCCTCCCAGGGAGAGATATTCAGAAGGCATGGTGACTGCCTTGCCTCTTGCCAGGAAGCAAGCCATGCTGCAGGAGTGCAAAGAGCGAATTTCTGCCCTGAACTCCAAGATTGAGCAAGAAAAGAACAGACAGAGGCAGCTGAGGTAAAGCCCACCTCCCGAGGCGTGGGGGCTGGATGGGTTGTAAGCGAGGAGGAGTTAATACTAGGAATGGGGATTATAAGACCTGGCTGAGCTGAAGCTTGGAGGGGCAAGGAGGCAAAGGCACTTGGAGCAGCGTGAAGAGCACAGGCAAGCTCCCTCACCACCTGTGCACCAGGTTGGGAGGGGTGTTTCAGCCCACAGCCCTTCATCCTGTGTGTTCGGTTCCCAGGTTGGATTTCGAGGAGCAACTGGAGGATCTGATGGGCCAGTATAAGGACCTATGGGAATTCCATGTGAGTCACTCAGAGCTACTCTATCCACCTTGCACACCTTCCCTGGCAGCACTAGGCCCAGAGCTCCGTGTCATCCCCCAGGCCTCCCTCCTGCCAATTGCCACACCAGTTCCTGAGCAAGCCCAGCGGCCGTATGTCAGAGTCACACTGAACCTGGCTCCTCATCACTCTCACTGCCACCAGGTGTTGTCATCTTCACTGACCCTGCCCACCCACCTCTGGTGCCTCCCAGGGGCCTTAAGAGTTCAAGAGAACTCTGAAGAACCGAGGAGGGGTTATCCATTAAGGAGATTCATGGACGTCTTTGGGGCCATCACAGTCACAGGGAAGATAGTGGGTAAATAAGCAGGCCACTGTTTGCCACCTAGGGTTCCCGAACAAGAAAATAGGCAGAGAGAGTGAAAGTCGGGATGGAAAGACTCAGTGAGGTCACGTTGGGGGAAGAGTAGGAGCTACAGCGCTGAGATGATAACTGACTCTCCAGAGAACAGTCTTGGATTTGGGTGTTTGCAAGATCCCCTTGCAGAATTCTGAACACTAACTACCTCATGAGCTTCTCCTGCATAGCACCACAGGTATCTGGGGTAGAGCAGTTCCAGACAGAGGGAATGGCCAGTGCAGAGGCCCTGAAGCTGGACTGTGCCTGGCATGCAGGAAGTGAGGCATATGAGTAAAAACCAGATCCTGATTGGCTTCTCTGAGGCACGTGGGAGAAAGCCAGGAGTTGCGGACAGGTCTCCTTTATTCATCAGAAACCAGAGCGCCTGGCCCTGGAGATCAGCACCCTGGACAGCAGCAAGGAGCAGTTGCTTAAGGAAGGTGAGGCCTGGAAGATGGGGGTACCCTGATCTGCCCTGCCCTGCCCTGCCCATCTGTTCCTTCCTGATGCAGAGAAGCTGGTGGAGGCAAAGCTGGAGGATGTGAAGCATCGTCTGTGCTCACAGTTTGGAGCCAAGGGCCTCACAATCAATGAAGGGCTCTTCCTCCGCAGCCCAGAGGCAGCAGCTGTGGTGTAAGACAGGGAAGGGGAGGGGCAAGTGAGTGGAGGGAGGGGGCTGCTAGCACCCATGGCCCCACCCTCAGTCATCTGTTTGAGGAGGAGAACAGCAAAGCCCAGGAGCTGCTGGAGGCTGCTGCCCAGCGCCAGGAGCAGCTGCAACAGAAGTGTCAGCAGCTGCAGCAGAAGAGGCAGAGGTGGGCATGGAGCCCTCCCCCAACCCCCCAAGGGGAAGGTGGCTGAGGGCGTCTCTGCTCCCTTCTAGACTCTGTCTCTGGTCCCTTTACAATCCTACCCTTCTCTCTCCACATCCTCCTACCTCACTCCCGACCTCTTTCTATCCAGGCTGAAGGAGGAGCTGGAAAAACTTGGGATACAGGTCCCCGCCCAAGCCCAGAGCAAGCAAGAGGAGGAGGCTGGCCTGGGAGAAGCTGTGAGTCCTGGAATCCAGTGCAGGGAGCAGAGAGAGCTTGTGAGAGGAGCTGTGGGTGGGAAGGCACCTCAGAAGATGGTCCTCAAGGAAGGGCATTTCCAATGGGACACATCCCAGGCAAAAGTGCAGAGGCTGGCAGTGGTGGGGTGAGGAGGGGCAGGATCCATGGAGGGTGTGGGCACAGAGATCTGAGGAGACTCCTATCTCAAACCCTGACCTCCCACAGGCCAATCCCAAGCTCCTTGGAGTCAGTGAGGAGAAAGACCCAGAGCCATCCACCAAGTAGCACATGATGCCCCGAGGCAAGGAGAGCCCACCCTGCACTGGAGCTTATTATTGGACTTCAGTAAATAAAGGCACTACTTGAATACAACTGCCTCAGCTGACTCTGTGCTAGGCTCAGGGAGGAGGGGTATCCATCCCGGGACACCCGGTGCCTGAGTCTGCATGAAAGCCTGGCCACACTCTGCCTCTTATCATCAGCCAGAAACCCAGAGCAGGCACTCAGTAAATGTTTCCCTAACCTCAAAGTCCCCTAACTGCTCATCTCTAGCACTTGACATGTTGTTCTGGGTCCCTGTGCAGAGGGATAAAAAACTGAGACCCTCTTACAATAGGCCCACAGGTTCTGCAAACCCACCCTGTGATTGTCTTCCGTTCCTTATTCAGGCCTGGACCACACAGAATCCCAGAAATATCAACAATGAGGGCCAAAGTGCTGGGGTCCTCAGCCAATCAGTTCTGTGCCCACAGTACCCACTGATTAGCTGAGAAAAAGAATTGTAATTGGAGCCTAAATGTAATTTGAGACATTAGTTTGTCAACAAAGGTCTGTCTAGTCAAGGCTATGGTTTTTCCAGTGGTCATGTATAGATGTGAGAGTTGGACCATAAAGAAGGCTGAGCGCCAAAAACTTGATGCTCCTGATGCAAAGAGCTGGCTCATTGGAAAAGACTCTGATGCTGGGCAGTGAAAGTGAAAGTTGGTCAGTCGTGTCTGATTCTTTGTGACCCCATGGACTATACAGTCCATGGAATTCTCTAGGCCAGAATACTAGAGTGAGTAGCCTTTCCCTTCTCCAGGGGATCTTCCCAACACAGGGATCAAACCTGGGTATCCCACACTGCAAGTGGATTCTTTACCATCTGAGCCACAAAGGAAGCTCAAGAATACTGGAGTGGGTAGCCTATCCCTTCTCCAGTGGACCTTCCTGGCCCAGGAATTGAACCAGGGTCTCCTGCATTGGAGGCGGATTTGTTACCAACTGAACTCTCGGGGGAAAATTAAGGCAAAAGGAGAAGGGGGCTACAGAGGATGACATGTTTGGATAGCATCACTGACTCAATGGGCATGAATTTGAGCAAACTCCAGGAGATAATGAAGGACAAGGGAGCCTGGCATGCTGCAGTTCATGGGGTCGCAAAGAGCTGGATACAGCATAGTGACTGAACCACAAAACACACTGGCCATGGAGTCAGAGCTGGCGTTTATGCCTTCCCTCACCTTCCACCACACACTCGGTACCCCTTGGCCTTCGTTAAGCAACTCAGTTGTTTGTGCACTTTTACCTGGTGCACTTTATTTCTGAAAGATGTGGGGTGTACTCTTGCTGGGTTGAGTTGTTATAGTTTTTCCACTGGCATTAATCACAGAGCATGGTAGTACTGAAAGAAGCTCTAAGGTGTATCCTGCATGACAGCCTTGCTTTCCTTACTTCCAGTGCAGGGAAGTAGTCCAGTTTCCTCAAAGTAGTCAGGGTCAGTCACACCAGCCAGCACAGTAACTTCCTTCTTTGCCTGTTGATTCACAGGCATAAGAAGCCCAAAGTGGCTGAGCTGCAGTCTTTAACTTCCAGTGCAATGGAATCATCATTATATCTTCCAATAGAAGCATTCCTGCCTCTGGCACTAAGACCTCTGGGCCACTGGAATATATGGTTGTGGGAACAGGAAGCAAAAGTCTCCAGCAGATCACTAGGGACAACAGTGAATGTTACCACTCCCATTTCACCCCATGAATTTTGGACCTTTGAATGCTGGCCACAGGAGACAACACCATAAATTAGATACTGATTCAGAACATACACAACCTTCTGGAGAACCCCGTCCCAGCCCTGCAAGGTACTGCCAATTATCTGGCATTGTAACTGAGTCTCCAAAAGACCATCCCACCATTTGGTCAAGCCAGCTGCTTTGGGATGGTGGGGGCATGATAAGACCAGTGAATTCCATCAGAGCTTGACCTGCTGCAGAACGTTCTTTTGTTAAGGGAGCTTTGTGATCAGAAGCAATGCTGTGTGGAAGACCATGGTGCTGGACAGGAATTCTTAAGTTTGCAGAAGGCAGTTTTGGCCAAAGCACTGTGTGCAGGGAAGGTGAATCCAAAATCAGATTTATCACTACTCTCATCCCATCTGGAGTTGCAGTCATTACTGATGGTAACCAAGTCACGTAGTTCACTTCTCAGAATACACTGTGCTAGACTTTTTTAAAAGGCCTCAATAGCACTTTTAGCTTCCTAATAGGTTTTTGATTACCTTCCTGGCCCAGGAATTGAACCAGGGTCTCCTGCATTGGAGGCGGATTTGTTACCAACTGAACTCTCGGGGGAAAATTAAGGCAAAAGGAGAAGGGGGCTACAGAGGATGACATGTTTGGATAGCATCACTGACTCAATGGGCATGAATTTGAGCAAACTCCAGGAGATAATGAAGGACAAGGGAGCCTGGCATGCTGCAGTTCATGGGGTCGCAAAGAGCTGGATACAGCATAGTGACTGAACCACAAAACACACTGGCCATGGAGTCAGAGCTGGCGTTTATGCCTTCCCTCACCTTCCACCACACACTCGGTACCCCTTGGCCTTCGTTAAGCAACTCAGTTGTTTGTGCACTTTTACCTGGTGCACTTTATTTCTGAAAGATGTGGGGTGTACTCTTGCTGGGTTGAGTTGTTATAGTTTTTCCACTGGCATTAATCACAGAGCATGGTAGTACTGAAAGAAGCTCTAAGGTGTATCCTGCATGACAGCCTTGCTTTCCTTACTTCCAGTGCAGGGAAGTAGTCCAGTTTCCTCAAAGTAGTCAGGGTCAGTCACACCAGCCAGCACAGTAACTTCCTTCTTTGCCTGTTGATTCACAGGCATAAGAAGCCCAAAGTGGCTGAGCTGCAGTCTTTAACTTCCAGTGCAATGGAATCATCATTATATCTTCCAATAGAAGCATTCCTGCCTCTGGCACTAAGACCTCTGGGCCACTGGAATATATGGTTGTGGGAACAGGAAGCAAAAGTCTCCAGCAGATCACTAGGGACAACAGTGAATGTTACCACTCCCATTTCACCCCATGAATTTTGGACCTTTGAATGCTGGCCACAGGAGACAACACCATAAATTAGATACTGATTCAGAACATACACAACCTTCTGGAGAACCCCGTCCCAGCCCTGCAAGGTACTGCCAATTATCTGGCATTGTAACTGAGTCTCCAAAAGACCATCCACCATTTGGTCAAGCCAGCTGCTTTGGGATGGTGGGGGCATGATAAGACCAGTGAATTCCATCAGAGCTTGACCTGCTGCAGAACGTTCTTTTGTTAAGGGAGCTTTGTGATCAGAAGCAATGCTGTGTGGAAGACCATGGTGCTGGACAGGAATTCTTAAGTTTGCAGAAGGCAGTTTTGGCCAAAGCACTGTGTGCAGGGAAGGTGAATCCAAAATCAGATTTATCACTACTCTCATCCCATCTGGAGTTGCAGTCATTACTGATGGTAACCAAGTCACGTAGTTCACTTCTCAGAATACACTGTGCTAGACTTTTTTAAAAGGCCTCAATAGCACTTTTAGCTTCCTAATAGGTTTTTGATTGCTAGTTTAACTGAGAGACATAATGGCCTCCTCAGACAATTTTTCAAATTCCACTCCAGCAAATAGACCCCCTATGTGGGTCTCTTTCTTGTCCCAGGTCTTAATCTCTTCATTCAAGTCCCCTTGTGAAACTGTACCCTGTAACTTACAAGGTCCATATAGGAGAAGCAAACTGATACACCAAGAACACCAGGGAGGGACTTCCCTGGTGGTCCACTAGCCAAAACTCCACTTCCCCGATGCAAGGGGCCAGCTTTGATCCCTGGTCGGGTAACTAGATGCCATGTACCACAAGTGAGAGTACACATTCCACAACTGAAGAATCTGCATGCTACAGTGAGGACCCGGAGCCACCAAATGAATACTGAATAAAAAGAACACCAGGGGACTGCGGATAGGAAACAACTTGCTGATGCACAGACGCACTGAGGGACTAGAGTGTCTGACAGTGATCTTTAGATTGCACAGGCCAAAAATCCACCTCCAGTTTTAAACAAAATACCACAAACTTCTACATATGACACGTGAAGAGGCAGAAGAGCAGAACAGCAGAGAACTCGATGCTTCCACTGAAAGTTAAACTTACTTTCCACCAGTCATTCCTGAGCTCCCTGCCCACCTTTCTCCCGCCTTCCAAGATAAACACACCAGTTTGCCCCTATCCCCTTACTTGGGCTCCCTATAATAAAGCTTTTTTCTTTCTGCAAAAGACTGTTGTCTCAGCATGTGGTCTTTTCTATTGTGTAACAGGAAATGAGCCTACACGCTCAACTAAAGATTGACTGACATCGCCACGTACTCCAGGACCATTCTCAAGGGCAGTGTAGACTACTAAACAGATAGATAGAAAACTCCACTTAGTAAGTGAAATTCACATTTGGAGATAATAATAAAATCAAAACCATATCACATGAGGATAAAACCAGAAAACTTCTACTTGCTAGTGATACATGCTGGAGGACAGTCACTGTCAAATGACAAAAGCCAGTCAAGCGAGCTGTACACCACTCTGTTGAATGTCGGTCTCCTTACTGTCAGTCTGTGTTTTTTACTGGTTTGCTAACCAGAGTCCCAAACCTTCCAAGGAAGCCACTGTTTAAACCAACATGGTGAATGCAGGCCCGCATGCCACCACTTTTTAAAAATAATTCTATTTATTTGGCTGTGCTGGGTGTTCACTGCTGCACGGTTTTTCCCCCAGTAGCAGTGAGTGCTGCATGAGCTTCTCGTTTCAGAGGCTTCTCTTGCTGTAGAGCATGGGCTCTAGGGCCCGAGGGCCTCGGCAGTTGCAGCTCCCAGGCTCTAGGGCACAGGCTCAGCAGTTGTGGTGCACGGGCTTAGTTGCTCCATGACACGTGGGACCTTCCAGAATGAGGGATCAAACCCGTGTTCCCTGCACTGGGGGGCAGATTCTCTACCTCTGAGCAACCAAAGAAGTTCACTATTGTCTGTACCATTCTAGGAATTAATGGAGACAACTGCCATCTGCCAGTCCATCCCTCCACCTGCTGTGGGAAGGGCAGCACACGCCTCAGTGCCTCTCCTACTCCCTGCTCCAGCTTCCACCACAAACCCCACCTGGAGTCTCCAACCATGAGCACCGTGACCACCGCTTTCACCTAGTCACACACAAACGTGACGAGTCTTTACACTGACTTCACTACCAGTCTATACTCTCCACAACATAGTGGCCAGACCTGCCACACTGAACCAAGAAATTGACCCTTTTGCTGTTTAGTGCAATGTATGGTCTACACTCCAAAAGGCTCATCGTTCATTTAGGCCACTCAAATATCCCAAATAACTGAGCTCAGTCTTGACTCAATTTTGTGGCCCTAGCTAGATGAGTTTACCCTCTGAAACAATTAGTTAAGGCCATACTCCCAGGCACCTTCTGAGTTGTACCCTCACACTTCACTTCCATACACCTGCCCTAATCATCCCAGGGCCAGGTAACAGAACAGTCAGGGACAGCCTCAGTGCCCCAAAGTGTACTGAAAATATTCACATTAGCCAATCCCAAGCCTGTTTGCCATGCCTGTCCCTTCCCTTCTTGTTGAATCCACAGTAGAGGCACTGGTTCTGCTCTGTCTATTTCTGAGTGGCCCTGCATGCTGTGCCATTTCTTCCCAGGAAATTGTAACTAAACTGTAAAACTCTTTCTGGATCTCTCTCTTGATTTATGTCCATTGTCAACAACCTCATGCAAAATAACAGAATCAAAGCAGGGTCAGAGAGGTGATGGCCGGTTTTTAAGTCACAATAAGATGTCAGCTTTCCATGCCTGAAGAGTCAGTTGAGATGCACATGACCCAGAGCACCCAACAGAGTGGACTTCAGCTTGTTCACAGTGGTCACCAGCTCAGTAGCACACACTTTATGGGCTTTTCATCCTCTCCCGTGTCATTTTCCCCACTCCCTCATTCTTGCTTTTTGTAATCACTTCCCAAATAAATTCTTTACGCAAGCTTGTGTCTCACCTGTGTTTCAGAATACAAGATGAAAGACAACAGGAAAACCAAGCAAGACAACACAACTCCTACTCTGATCTAGTCAAAAGTAAATAAAGGGACTCCAGCCAGAAATAAACTGATACCTACTTAACCCCCACCCAAAATTAAGGAGTGGACAGCTCCCAAAGCTAGCAATCCCAACACAATCACCAGCAGAATCAGTATCAGCACCAGGAGAGTCAGAAGTATCCTGTCCTGTTCTTCAGAAGAGCTGTAACTTAATGTTAGATACATCTGCTTGAAGAAACCTGAATCAGATACAGGATTTTAACTGCAAGAGAATTTGGTTTCCTATTGCTATTGCAAGAAATTACTGCAAGCATAAGCGTTTTAGCAAAAAGAAATGTATTCCCTTACATCTGGAAGACAAAAGTTTAAGATCAATGTCACAGGGCTGAAACCAAAGTGTCGGCAGGGCCCATCTCAGAGACTTTAGGGGAGAATGTACAGTTTCCAGCCTCTGCTGGCTGTGGGCATTCTTGTGCCACATCAGTCTATAATCTACCCCTTAGTGGTCTCAGGAATCTCTTCTCTAAGTGTCAAATCTTCCTCTCTTTTACAAGAACACTGTGATTACATTTAAAGCTCCTCCTGGACAATCCAAGATAATTTCATGGCAAAATCCTTAATTTAATCTGTATAACTCTTTCCATATAAGGTAACATACACAGGTACCAGGAATTGAGATCTGATATCTTCAGGGGCATTGTGCAGCCTTCCATATCTAGAAAAGAGCTTTTACATTTCAAGCTTATTTAATGAGCAAAGTCATCCTATCTCAGGTTGGACTTGCTGCATGTGAAGTATGCCATTTTATATTATCTACAACCAGTCCATTCTGAAGGAGATCAACCCTGGGATTTCTTTGGAAGGAATGATGCTAAAGCTGAAACTCCAGTACCTTAGCCACCTCATGCGAAGAGTTGACTCATTGGAAAAGACTCTGATGCTGGGAGGGATTGGGGGCAGGAGGAGAAGGGGACGACAGAGGATGAGATGGCTGGATAGTATCACTGACTCAATGGACATGAGTGAACTCTGGGAGTTGGTGATGGACAGGGAGGCCTGGTGTGCTGCGATTCATGGGGTCACAAAGAGTTGGACAAGACTGAGTGACTGAACTGAACTGAACTGAACTATACTCTACAGCAAAATTAGTCATCCCTGCCCCAACTCTCCATCCCCTGCTTGCATACACCTGGATATCTCCCAAAGAAAGAAAACGATCCCTCTGCTCAGCCTCACAATCTCCCTCCAGCTCCTTTGCTGGGAAAGCCAAACACTGTGTCAGCAGAGAAAGGAGAAGTATAGCCCTGTATCTAAAGGCAGAGCAGCCAAGGGCAGGTTTCTAGCTGCGACCAAAACCTTCACAGCTGCCAGGCACACACCTTAAGTATGAGGTGAGATGAGCTCAAAAAGAAAAAAAATTTCCGTTGTAAAGAACTATCTAGACAGAAAGCAAAGGAGCCAGAACTCAGGCTAGGTTTTAAAATGAAACTGTTCTTCCTTTCTGGATTCTCCAGTCAGGAAAAGATTCTCATAAATATGAAATGAACTTCGGGTCAAAGAAAACTTCAAGACATTATCCATACAAGGTAGCCTCAGAATAAGTCTCAGATCAAGGGTGTTGCAGTAAGATCCTTTCTTGAGACTCTTAAGAGTATGCCTTGTGAGCCCTCACAGACAGATGACAATAGTCCTCAACAAACCTTAGAGACGCCATCCCCACAACACTCTCAGATTAAGGTGGAGGAAGGAAATGCAGGTGTGGCTTTCATCTAATGGAATGGATCACAATTTGATGTATCATGAATCCAAAAAGCTTTTTTTTTTTAAATAAAAAAGGATTTCAATCAATTTGAAATAAATGGTTTAAAAATTTTTCAAATGAAAAGACTCCTCTGGGAATTCCCTGGAAGTACAGTGGTCAGGATTTGGTGCTATAACTGATAAGCCCTGGGTTCAGGGCTGGTCAAAGGACTTCCTTTCAATATATCCCTGGTCAAGGAACTGAGATCCTGCGAGCTGTGTGGTGTGGCAAAAAGATAAATAAATAAAAATAATTAAAAATAAAAGAGCCCTCTAAGCAGGAAGTAGGACTGAAGCACCTAGGTGCAAAATCAGGCTTTGTCTCATGGAAAAGGAAAGATGGCTCAGTGCATAGTCTTGGAAATCATTCCCTGAATCACTGCACCCTAATCAAGGCACTAATGATATGCCCTGCTAGAATTAGCCAGCAATAGCTAAATATCCTCCAGTCTGCTGCCCCTTGGAATGGACTGGCTCTTGCCATCCCATCTCTGTGCTACCATTGTCTGTTGAGTGCTTGCAAGGCAGGTAACTGCTCAATTCAGGTCACCCATCTTTGGAATAAGAGCAACCATGAACACTGAACTGGGTCCAAAGAGTCTGTGTGTACCTAGACCTGATATATTTGGTTGGCCAAATAGTTATTTTGCTTTTTCAAGTTAAAAGAGATATTTTTCATTTTCTGCCATTTTCCAGGCAACTTCATAATTCCATCTTCCCAAAACTTTTCATCTTTTTAAGCAAAGAACTGTTCCAGGTATCTTTTACAATCTTTCAAGGGATTGAAATTTTTTCCATTAAGAGATTTTTGTAGAGACCAAAACAAACAAACATCCAAAGGTACAATGTCTGGTGAATATAGCAGATGAATCTGAACTTCCCACCCAAGCCTTAACAATTTTTGTCTGGTCATCAAAGAAACATGTGATCTTGCATTATCCTGAAGGAAGATTATGCTTTCTCTGCTGCCTAATTCTGGATGCTTTTTGTTGAGTGCTGCCTTCAGTTTGGTCTAATCAGGAGTGTACTTTCTGGAATTAAGTGTTTGATTTTCAGGAAGGAGCTCATAACAGAGGACTTCCTTTCAATGCCATCATACACACAACATCACCTTCTTTGGATGAAGACCAGCCTTTGGTGTGGTTGGTGGTGGTTCATTTCACTTGCCCCACAGAATTTTCACTCATTATTGTACAGTATCCACTTTTCATCTTCTGTCACAATTTGTTTTAAAACCAGAACATTTTCGTTACAAGCAGAGAATCACATACAGAAATGTGATTAAGAAGATTTTTTTCTCTTAACTTATGTAGAACCCAAACATCAAAGTGATGAACATAACCACGCTGGTGCAAATGATTTCCAACACTTGACTCGGATATTTTTGAGTGTGTCAGCTATCTACAACATGGTATAATGCTGCTTGTTCTCAGTGAACATCTCGGTCATTGTCAACTACAACTGGTGTACCTGACCATGAAGCATTACACAGAATTTTCACTCATTATTGTACAGTATCCACTTTTCATCTTCTGTCACAATTTGTTTTAAAACCAGAACATTTTCGTTACAAGCAGAGAATCACATACAGAAATGTGATTAAGAAGATTTTTTTCTCTTAACTTATGTAGAACCCAAACATCAAAGTGATGAACATAACCACGCTGGTGCAAATGATTTCCAACACTTGACTCGGATATTTTTGAGTGTGTCAGCTATCTACAACATGGTATAATGCTGCTTGTTCTCAGTGAACATCTCGGTCATTGTCAACTACAACTGGTGTACCTGACCATGAAGCATTGATTGTCCAGCAAGAATTTTCTGGCCTGAAACTTTGCAAACAACTTCTGGCATTCAATCACAACACCTTCTCCAAACACTGTACAAATCTTTTGTATTTCAGCTGCATTTTTACCTTTCTTGAAATAATGAAACATAATATTCCAAAATGTGATTTTTTCCTTCTTCTTCAATATTAAGATGTCTACCAAGTGTTCACTAATTTTGATAAGTTTTTAAAAAATGTACACTGATATGACAGCTGTCACAATACAATCTAACAAAGTTGCTTCAAATGAAGTTAAAGACAACTAAATGCTACTAGAGCCATCATATGGAAACAAACAAACAAACCTTTCAGCAAGCCCAATAGATGGCAAGATCCTGGATTTTTGAGCCAACGGCTTTTTAAAATCAGATTTGCAGGAGACTTAGAGTGAGTATTTTTTTGTATGCAAAAGCTATGTGAACTCTGGCCGTGAAGTGGACAATGTCATACTATTATCTCTCAAAGATGGTCACATTAACATGTCACATCTTGCACACTCTTCTGCAATATGCCCTTGCACCATTCCCATCAAAGAGGAAGAGTCTATTTCTCCCCTCCTCCGAGGCCTTGCCACTGCTCTGAATATGAAAATGCAGAAGTGTCAGTGTCCTGGTACCAGAGTATTGTTTTTCAATACATTATTTAATATTT